>JAVDPK010002119.1:262108-276274 GCA_034780415.1 Cichlasoma orientale
TATCACATTTAGAAATGACTAAAACTGACTAAAACTAAGAAGCATTTTCGTCCAAAAGACTAAAACTAAAACTAAAATGGCTGCCAAAAACAACACTGGCTCGCACACCATCAAACCTGACTGAACTGGAGATGTTTTGTAAAGAATGGTCCAAAATACCTTCAACCACAATCCAGACTCTCATTGGAAGCTATAGGAAGCGTTTAGAGGCTGTTATTTCTGCAAAAGGAGGATCTGCTAAATACTGATGTCATTTTTCTGTTGGGGTGCACAAAAATTACGCACAATTTCTGTAAACCCTGTAAACTTCATTTCACTTCTCAAATATCACTGTGCTCGCCTGCCATGTGATATATTTAACTGAAATTGCTGATCCGAACAACCAATGATCTATAAAGGAAAATCATGAACATTATCAAACGTTTGCATACCACTGTACAAAGGGCCGTAACTCAAGGGATAAACCAGTTTTAGATAGATTGCCTTTATTGTCATTATACAGAATGTACAATGAGATTTTTTTGTCTACACATAACATAAGTTAGCAATTTTAAATGGTATCTTCAGGTGCTTTGTTACTAGCAGCCTGTGAAAAACATAATTTGTTCCCATTTATTTACTTGACTCTATGAAAAATGCCAAAGATAACACAGATTGACGGGCAATAAATGGTATTTTTCCACCAACAAGGTGATTCCCAAAGAGCTATTAGCCTTTTGCAATGTGTCCTTCAAAAATGTAAGAAAACTGGACAAGTGAAGGACAAAAAAAAAAAGTGGCGGGTCTAAAAAAAAAAAAAACTATCTACAGCAGCAGATGAAAAGTATCTAAAAGTCATGACCTTAAGAAATAAGAAAAAAAAAAATCAGCAAAGACCTAAATTAGAAGAAAGTTCAATGCACTTAAAGTGCTTTTTTAAAAAATTTCAAATCCACAGTCATTGCTAATTTAGTGTCACAGATGAACCTAAACCTACTTTCTGCTGCCCCCTTACTCACAAAGTGTCACCACAGTGAGTAGCCCTACATGTTTGATTTGGCAGATTTTTTCTGCTTATTTTTTCTCATGTATATCTGAAGTACTCATCTTTCACTACAAGCTTTATAATTATAGTTTACAGCAGGTTAGGAGTTTCTATTTCAGAAAATCTTCACAACAGCCTTCACCTTCTTCAGGACTGCAGCGTTACTTTTTACACCTGCATTATTCTGTGAGCCCGAAACAAGACGCCTTCCTTCATGAAACAGCTCAGATCTCTGCATTAGGAACTAAAAATCGTTTGACTTTAAATTCAATAAACAATAATGATGCACAGCCAGTCAAGTGTGTGTCCATGTTTTCACAACAGCCACCAAGATGCCTTCAAATAACCTGGTGATGGAAAGATAACATTATAAGAGAGAAACATGTGCACACTGTTCCTGTGTGAACAACTACTATGTCTCCTGGAGTTTTATTTGTTGGTAATGTCCGGCTTTTATTGATGTGCAACAAACGCTCGTGGTCACCTAGAGTTGCCTCGGTTGATTTATAATGTCAGAGTAGAGAGAAGTAATGAGGTCATTTCTGTTGGAGGGTCTTTTAGGAAATAGAGGGCAACGCTGCCTTCCTCTTGCACTGAGTGATCACCTATACTCAAACTGATGCAACAGCAGCAGTGAAAACCATCCTCTGTAATAACCCACAGGTCAGAGTGATAAACTGCCTGCGGGGCTTTGAGGGCAGAAGTTGCACTATGCATGCAAATACCCCTTTCCTGGCCAAGAAAGGGAATTTTCATTAGATTTCAAGCATTTATTTATTCAAAGGCATGCTTCATTCTCAAATGAAACAAAAAAGCTACCGCGCTTTAAGTCTGTTACACGCCAAGTTATCAAGGTGGATGACAAAATGTTTTTTTTCCCCAACACGGAACTGCCTCATAGCCGCTGATCTTCTTTGAACTTTCTAAGGTGGGGAAAAGCAGGCAATGACTGTCCTTTTCACTAGAAGAAATACTTGTCATCTGTGATAATAGCATCTCTTCTGGAAGATGTTTCCTACAATTTGAGACACCAAAAAAAAAAAAAGGTATCTGAATGTTTGCATCTGTGCTTGCTTTTTGTATTTGGCAAGAAAACTCGAATCTTTGCAAGCAAAGCCCCTAAAATCAATGTTTGTGCCTTCTGTTCACTGTGGTGTTATGTTCAAGGGACATATGCCGTACCATTCACAATGCATCCAGAGGAAGAAAGTATCTTCATTGCTGTGTCTAAGGTTATACACTATATTGCCAAAAGTATTCACTCACCCATCCAAATGATTGAATTCAGGTGTTCAAATCATTTCCGTGGCCGCAGGTGTATAAATCAAGCAGCTAGGCATGCAGACTGCTTCTAAAAACATTAGTGAAAGAATGGGTCGCTCTCAGGAGCTCAGTGAAGTCCAGCGTGGTACTGTGATAGGATGCCACCTGTGCAACAAGTCCAGTTGTGAAATTTCCTCACTACTAAATATTCCACAGTCAGCTGTTAGTGGGATTATAACAAAGTGGAAGCGATTGGAAATGACAGCAATTCAGCCATGATGTGATGGGCCACATAAAATGACAGTGATGCTGAGGGTCATAGTGTGCAGAGGTCACCAACTTTCTGCAGGCTCGATCACTACAGACCTCCAAACTTCATGTGGCCTTCAGATTAGCTCAAGAACAGTGCGCAGAGAGCTTCATGGAATGGGTTTCATGGCCGAGCAGCTGCATCCATGCCTTACATCACAAAGCTCAATGCAAAGCGTTGGATGCAGTGGTGTAAAGCACGCTGCCACTGGACTCTGGAGCAGTGGAGACGTGTTCTCTGGAGTGATGAATCACGCTTCTCCATCTGGGTTTGTTGGTTTCCAGGAGAACGGTACTTGTCTGACTGCATTGTGCCAAGTGTAAAGTTTGGTGGAGGGGGGATTATAGTGCGGGGTTGTTTTTCAGGAGTTGGGCTCAGCCTGTTGGTTCCAGTGAAAGGGACTCTTAATGCTTCAGCATACCGAGACATTTTGGACAATTTCATGCTCCCATCTTTGTGGGAACAGTTTGGGGATGGCCCCTTCCTGTTCCAACATGGCTGCACACCAGTGCACAAAGCAGGTCCATAAAGATGATGAGAGAGTTTGGTGTAGAAGAACTGAGTCCTGACCTCAACCCGATAGAACACCTTTGGGATGAATTATAGTGGAGACTGTGAGCCAGACCTTCTCATCCAACATCAGTGACTGATCTCACAAATCCACTTCTGGGGGAATAGTCAAAAATTCCCATAAACACTCCGAAACCTTTCAAGAGTTGAAGAGTTGAAGCTGTTATAGCTGCAAAGGGTGGGCCGACATCATATTAAACCCTATGGATTAAGAATCGGATGTCACTCAAGTTCATATGTATGTCAAGGCAGATAAGCAAATACTTTTGGCAATACAGAGTATTTTCAATTTCTGTATCTGCAAATTAGTGCATGCTGCAGCCTCATCACCATCTTCTCTCTGCCTTGAGGTCTGTCTAATAGAAACACAGACAGGCAGTCCAAGACTCTTGTGCTCGGCACAGTCATCACTTCTATATTTTGGACTGCGGACAGCAACAAATTTGACTTTGTCTTGAAAATGACAATCTGGCTGTGGGCTGATCAGCACAGAGGCATGGAGCTACTTTTGGGATCTAGTATTATAATTTTTCTCTCCTATCTTCAGTCCATCCACGACTTAGACATATATTCATGGCAGTGCAATAATTACTATGTTCTAGTTTTTCCCAACATTTTTCCTTCTTCACCGCAGTTTAAATGAATTCTTACAATCTCTATCTATATGATGGTTACGCGATGCATTACTTACCCTAGACTCCTTTTGAATTGTTGCTTTATAGGACAAGATCATTTTGTAGGTTTTTTTTATGATAGTTATAGGAGAGAAATACAACTGAATGTGAAGATTAGTAGGAATCAACAGTAGTCAGTCACATGAACTTTGCATCAGTGACTTTTCCAGTCACAACCAGCTTGTGCAAGGTCAAAATGAACACTCATGAGCAAGTAAAACAACACAGGACACAAAATGCAAGTCCACTACCCAAATGCTTATCTGAACAGATGAGTTTTACACTGTTTTTTGCAAAGGGAGGGTGGAACACACAAGACCCCTATATGTGGCCCTAAGAGTCCAGCCTGGACAATAGGGGTGGAGCGGAACAACAGTATAGGTGGCGGCCTCACCTCGTAAGGCCATTAAAGTAAGTATCAAGATTTTAATCTGAAACCTAAACCTGACAAGGAGCCCAATGCAGAGCCTTTAACAATGGGGTTATATGAGAAGATTTATGAGAGTGAGTTAAAAGCTGGGCAGCACAGTGGCACAGTGGTTAGCACTGTTGCCTCACAGCAAGAAGGTCCTGGGTTTGATTCCACCTTGGCCGGGGCCTTTCTGTGTGGAGTTTGCATGTTCTCCCCATGTTTGCATGGGTGTTCTCCTGGTACTCCGGTTTCCTCTGACAGTCCAAACACATGCAGTTACTGGGGTTAGGTTAATTGGTGATTCTAAATTGCCCATAGGTGTGAATGTGAGCGTGAATGGTTGCCTGTCTCTCTGTGTTAGCCCTGCGACAGGCTGGCGACCTGTCCAGGGTGTGCCCTGCCTCTCGCCCTATGACAGCTGGGATAGGCCCCAGCCCCCCTGTGACTCTGAAAAGGATAATCAGAAGAAAATGGATGGATGGAGTTAAAAGCTACCTGGCAAAGCTTCTGAAAATTTTTTCCCCCAACACCATTTCGCAAAAAAAAAAACTTTACTTTTTGCAAACTTTCTACTTCTGGACACCTAGTGTTCATTAATTCTTATCTCCCTGCTCTATTAACTATTTTACTGACTTCTTCCGATTACTTGTTGATATATAGGCCCATTAGTACCATTCAGTGGATAGACATCCAGCTGCTTGTGTGGCACCTGAAGCCATTCATACACATCTTTGACAATACAAACTCATTAGGTCTGACCGGTGATTGACTGTCTCTAGATGGGATCTATGAGAAAGTGACTCAATTAATGATGACCAAATGGGCATTCATTGATTAAGAAGGTAGCAGGCGTTAATGTGCACGGTGATAAACATCATCATTTGCGGATGGGAGCAAGTCTTCCTCCTAAGTGCTCACTTTGGAAGGTGATGAGGAGTGTAGAAGGGGAGTTTTTCTAAGGACATCCTCAGAAAACTCAACATTATAATTAAATCCTCTCTAGTTCGAAGGAGATGGATGGGTTCCTCTTTTCCGTCCATTTCCAAGGAGGAAACAGATCAGCTCTGATGCGATTCAAGTGCACTCAAGTGCCAGCGTAGAGGAAATGAAAAACCATGGGAAATTACTCTTAAGTTAGAAGAATATGGCATCCTTAACAATCAACCTCAAAAGACTTCAAAGAAATTCAGCCTCCTTTTCTGTAATTGCTGCTGTCTGGGGTTACAGCTTTTTAAGGAGCAATTCAAGTGTCTGTACCTTGATCTTTGTAGTTGCAATTCAAAGTTTAAACTCTGCTTAAGCACAGTTTCTAATGCATGAACAGAAGTTTAAAACTCAAAAGGTTATGGTGCCGCGTGACCCTGAGTGGTCGAAGCTGATCAAATCATAAAAATTATAGATCGATTTGTTTTTGTTAGTCAAAAAGATCCCGCAAGACCCTACTTTGCTTTCCAAGTCTCGCTATAGTTCTACCACAACTTTTACTTCCTGTTTTTGTTGTTGGTTAATTAACAGTGTATTTGATAGAAAAACCTGCAGACGAGGTTTGAAATCGCAGAGGCTTTTATGAATTAATTTTGGTTTGTGTTGATTTGTTTTTCATCATTTTTCCTCACTTAAATTTGTCCTTCAAAGCACAGCTTTCAGTATCTAAGCAGGATTTCAACCATCTAGTCTCAATTCATGGAACTACAATCAAAGTTCTCAACCAGGTGTCCAAACTCTGTCCCCACGGACTTCTGGGTATGGAGTCAGTTATATACTGAGGTTTAAAGCTGAAGTTAAAACTCAGTGGAACAGATTCTTGACTGGAGTTTAGAGTTGGGATACATGCAGGATACAATCTGGAATCATTTCTGGCTATTTTGCTTCCAAGCAACCAGACTTTTTAAAGTGGTCTTGAGCAACAGTTCTCCAGACTTTCTGAAGGTCTTTCAAAGTCTTCTTTGGACATTGGCTGCTATTTTCCACTCATTTTCAGTCCAGTCGTTGTACCTAAATCCTTTTTGTTTGTTTGTTTGTTAAGCCACTTAACACTGACCTATGAATCATATAAGCATCAAAGAGACACCTAACTTAGGGGATGATTATATTATAAATCCCTTTAGGCACTTTTGTTGCACCAACAAGGTGATTCCCAAAGAGCTATTAGCCGAAAACCTGGAATATCTTGGCATAGTGTGCAGTGTGTTATTAAAAAATCTGAGGAAAGGAGCAGTAGGCCTAAAAGCCATCTACAGCAACTGAAAGTCATGTCCTCAAGAAGCCATTCTTAAGCAAGGGAAACAGGTAGAAATGACATACGTGAAATTACACAAGAACTGGACTGAAATCAACAGGTCTTATGGAGAGATGATTTCAGCCAGTGGTGTTGGAGATCTTGTCAAAATTGATGGAATTATGAATAAAGTACAGTACCATCAGATTTTGATCCACCATGCAATATCATCTGAAAAGCACCTAATTGACAAAGGCTTCAATTATCGGCAGTAGAAAAATGTCATCATTGTTGCTGATGTGCACATGAACGTGCACCTATGGGACATTGCAAAACCCAGTTTAATCCTTGGTCACCAGCGCAACAAAGATCAGACGGTCTTCAAACACCACAAGCCATCTGTGCGAGCCGCTGTTCCTGCTCTCTTTCCTTTGCAGTAGCTGACATCAATTTTGTGTGATGTTAAAAGTGCTCCCTCAGAAACGCAATCTTTTGATCTCAACAGGATTATCTTTGTTCCATGAATAAATGAGTAAGTAAACACGCAAACACCACCATTGATCTCCTATTATATTGGCCCTCTATACCCCACTAAGAATTACAATAAGCATATTGACTGTGGCATATTTTACACAAGACAAACAAATGTAGGTCTTGGATTAAAGTGTTTACAGTTAAATCCCTGTGGGTCAGCTTTGCTCGTATCCCTCTAGATGTCTGACAGTTTTTGTCATCTTCAGTCTGTATTTTCAGCTTTAATCTGACAATATTTCCAGCCACACATTCTGCTACAGATGCGGTTTTGATTTTTGGAGTGGCAGTTTCAGAGCACCAGTACTTCAGCTGATTATGCTGAATGAAGCAATCCATTTTCATATGGATGGAAAACTGAGCAAAGACTTCAGAGACCGCACTCAGTAAACATAATGTAAATGACGCTTTATTATAAGGCTCTTTTTAATCTCACAAAGAGATATTGGAAAGTGTATCTGCTGTGTTCAGTATAAGCAGTAAAAAGCAAGTGTTTGTGTTCACAAAGTTGCATTTTACACACTAAATGATTGAACAATAGTTTTCTTCATTACAGAATGTGGCTTTCATTTTGAAAATTGATGAAAGACTTGATTTACGTAATGGGCAGCTATAAAAGTATTCATTTCCCATTTTGATTTGCTGGCAACACTTCCAGGAAGAAGTTTCATTTGAGCTCCATGGGGGAGGAGAGAGTGCTGCCTAGATTATTTCTTCAAGTGCTTTGATGAGATTATTACACGCAAAATCTATGATGCCTGTTACTATCAAAGCTTTTTTTATGGCACATGACTGGAAAGGGAAGAAAGAGAAAGCCGGGAAAGAAACAACAACAAAGCTTCACACAAGCAATGTCAGACTGCATCGGGCCGCAGGGGCAGATTTAGGCAAAGTCGGGCGTCATCGAGCCATATTTTCCCTTTTTTATGTAAGTGAGAATATTGCTCACTGTGCCAGGTGGAATTAGCTTAAAAGCCTATATGAATTCAGTTGTTTGCCACACAAAACAAACAAAAACAACCCCTTCTGCTAGAAAAGATTTTACTTTTTTACAGCTGTATGTGTCCATCTGCTATACTCTGAGGTTACAAAGAATATGCATAAAATAATCTAATAAAATGCTGTATTAACTTTTAATTTGGTCGTGGGTTGTCTTACATGCACCACTGCACTGATGACTGTTTACACTTTGCGTCATTTAAAATCGTTGCAGTACAGACTGGAGTCGAGTTATTTGTTAGCTGAATCTGTAGGTGCACACATAGGCGGAGTCCCGTCTGTTGCCATATGGAAGGTAGGTGGTACATAACACAGTAACATCCACATGGATGGCAGCACCCAAGGTTTCCCAGCAGAACATTGCCCAAAGCATCACACTGCCGCTGCCGGCTTGCCTTCTTCCCATAGTGCATCCTGGTGCCAGGTGTTCCCCAGGTAAGCGACACATACACACACACACACACAGACACACACACCTGGCCATCCATGTGATGTAAAAGAAAACATGATTCATCAGACTAGCACAGTTCTGATGCTCGTGTGCCCATTGTTGGTGCTTTCGGCAGGTGACGGGGTCAGCATGGGGACCCTGACTGGTCTGCAGCCCCACACACAACACACTGCGATGCACTGTGTATTCTGACACCTTTCTATCAGAACCAGCATGAACTTTTTCAGCAATTTGAGCTACATTAGCTCATCTGTTGGAGCTTCACCAAGAAAGGGCCAGACAAGGCAAAAAAAAAAAAAAAGCTGATGTTATAGACACGGTGTTGTAATTGGGTAGGGTAGAGAGAGTCGAGGTTCAAGAGGTGAAAAAAAAAAACCAAAAAAACATAGCTAAAATAAAAAAGAGATTCAAAGGAAGGAGAGTAAATTGAAAAGGAACCAAGGGCAGAGCTGCAATCAATGGCGTTTTTCTTAAAGAATTCTCTGTGAGCAGGAGGGGAAGTAGGTTATTCAGCCTGTTACAAACTAAAATAGGATGGAGGAAGCGGATGGATGAGGGACAAAAAAAAAAAACCACACGAAATGAATACACTGCAGCTGCATTATACATAGAGAGAGAATTGAAGGGAGAAATTGGCTACTGGGAGATAGACGGTAACACTATAGTCTGACCATATTTTATGTCTTGGAAAAAAAAAACACAACTGGATGTTGATTTCATTAAGTGCCGCTGCGTTTATATGAGAAGAGGAAAAAGGTAAGGCGGTGAATTGGAAAGATGACCCACAACTGAGACTGGGAGATATTTCACTTCTAATTCTGTTGATTGGGCGGTGAGGACTTCTTCAATATCCAGGTAAATTTAGTGCAGCAGAATGTAAAAGTTGAAGGTTTTTGTTGTTGTTGTTAAAGCTGCATGATCAAATCAACATGATTTTGGTAAGAAATATGCAGAGTGATGCCTTTGCTTGATTACTAAGCTGTAAATTGGTATGTGACTGGTATCAGCTGGACTGGGGCAGTGGTTTAGAGAAGGGAGTAATTAGAGCATCCTGTGAAACAGGACCAAGAGACAAAGTTTGATCAAATGAGTGAGTTCTCTGTGAAAATTCTGCTCCTTGCTCGCTGCACAACGAGACAGCCACCTACCCTCTCTGTCTACTGTAAGCCCCTTTATTGCCTTCCTAGCTGAAAAGCTCGGCCGAGTTATTCTTTCAAACAAACACATTAGGAGGAAAGTGTTTTCTTCCAATTTCACCCCGCTCTCTCTCCCGGGCTCTTTCCCACGATGCACCACCATTCGCTAACAAGAGAGGACATCCAATCGAAGTGACCCGCCTTAAGCTTGCCGTTTCCCTTGTCTTGTTTGCTGTTTGAAAAGCAGCCCACACTCTTACAGGCTATTTAGCCAGTGCAGTAATGACAGAGGCAAACATCCAAAACAGCACAAATGGATGTGGTAAAAGGCTCTGAGAACAAAGCAAAACAACACTGAAACAGCCTTCCTTTGATTTTTTTTTTCTTCTTTTAAATCACGTGAAATTGGGGTCTGTAGGGGGAAGTGCATGGGATCAATGAAAGAAAAACATTTTTGTGTGTCTGTACAGCTTCACATATATTCCAGCTTTCTTCAAAGCCTGTCTGTGTTGCATGTCGTATACTTGAAAGCTTCTTTCTGCTTTCCTGCACACGTGCGTATTTGCATAAGTGCATGTCTGAACAAATGGCCTGGAAGACACACGGGATGAAATATGAAGCCAACATGCAAGTGCCGAAAGTTGCAGTTCCTCAAATGTCCACTTGAGACCGGCTCTGAGGGCAATCACAAAAACTGTCCTACTCTATATAGCTAATTTCCCCCTTCATGAGAACTATATGGGAAGTAAATTTTATTAAAACAATTTAAATTGTAATTTATGTTGCATTATAATCAGTATGGCTGCTCTGAGTCAGAGGCGGGTGCTGTTTTGCTTTGTTCAGTGTTTGGTTGTACTCGGTGGTTAAGTTTCTACATGGAATAAATTTGCTTTAAGGCAAATTACTATTTTATTTAATGCACATTAAATAAATTACGGCTGATAGATTTGATTCAGTATACATACTTTTGACCCTGTGCGGCACATGGTCAATTTAAGATAACATAGCAGCAGGATGCTGCCCCACTGAGTCTCTGTTTCAACTTGTGTTGAAAGTACGGGTTTCAAACTACATAGGCCAAGTAAAACCAGAGTTATGATAAATAATTTACGCCATTTTTTCCCTATATATTGTTGTCACATTTGACGGGCGTTTGGTTGAGGAAGAAGTTTGTTAATTTGCGAACATTCACAAAAATGTGGCAGCTAGCACAACAGTTGCAATTGTCAGTTCCAGTGAGCAACTTGTTTTATTCTGTTTACTACTTTCTAAATTTACACATTACACAAGTAGTCTACGTAGTGTACTACATGGAAGTTTACTAACAGTACTATCACTATTGAGACACAGTGACAGAGTCACACAATATTCTTGCTTACCAAACCTGCTAGCCAGCACTATCAGTAAATGATACCTATCTAAATATGGTTAATTTTCATTTTAAAAAAGCAAACAACTACACACACACACACAAAAAAACAAACAAAAACAAAAACCCCAAATCAATATGAATACTACATGGAAGATGTCACAGTGCCTGCACCCATCTTTGTCTATGGAATTTTCCAGCTTTTGTTTTTAAGACAAACTAGCAGGACAGAAACAAGCGCACTGGCATGCAGCAGAACTGCACAATCTCAACATAAGAATATCCAAGACAAAGAGCTGAAGAAGTTATCCGTGTTTGTATATCGGCTTATGTAACCGTGTGCATGTTGGTCTTTCAAATGAGAAGCAAGCTTGACTAGAGACACTCCATCTGCGCTGCATTCTGAATGAATTTCAGCAGAACTGCAAAGCAGCACCGTGGGAGAACCATAAGATAAACAGCATGAAAAACAAGAAGAAAAGAATGATATTTTAGAGAAGAAAAGTACAGCCTGAGGGTATTTTCACTCGTGCTCTGCTGGATTTCTTTGAAGCGAACCATGGCGTGATTGTAACACTTGTGCTGTTTATTAGAGCAGACGAGAATGAAGCACTAGCGAGGACGTCAACGGTCAAAGCACCTGAACGATGATATGATGATACACTTACAAGGACCTTGAGGTGAAAATATAAAATCAAACCAATCTGAAAAATATAATGTTACTAGTAATATAGCTAAAGATCAAAACACTAAGTGACATTTTTAGCCTCTTGCCTTGTTTGACCAAAAGTGAAAGAGGCAAATATAAATTTATACACAAGTCTATACTTTGCCAATCCTTGAAGCTGAGAATATCTGGCATTTTTGCTGGTTAAATGGCTAAAATCTACAGTCAGACTGCTGACTATTTCTCTTCTTTGTGACATGCCACCATTGAAAAGAAAAATATTTTGGGCAGTTACCATATAGCTACCAGGCTCCTTGAGGCTTCCAACGATGCACTGAACATATTTTCTTCATTCACGCCATGTGTTTATACACCATTATTGTATTTAATCATTCGTAATGATTAAACTTTGCACCTCCTGTCCTCTCTTTTCTTTCCCCTCACAGTCAGCCAGTCACAGCAGATGGCTGCCCCTCCCTGAGCCTGGTTCTGCCAGAGGTTTCTTCCTGTTAAAAGGGAGTTTTTCCTTCCCACTGTCGCCAAATGCTTGCTTACAGAAGATTGTCTGGTGACTCTGTTGGGGTTTTCTTTTTAATATTGTGTGGTCTTTACCCTACAGTATAAAGCACCTTGAGGCAAATGTTGTTCTGAATTGGTGCTATACTATATAAATAAAATGGAACTGAACTGAATGTAACAACAGGTGCTTTCCATGCCCTCATTTAACTCAAGTTTCATCCAGTTTCACTGCTTCATCATATTGGCATGTTTTTCGGCAGTATGACGTGAGCCTCATTGACAAAAAACTCTTTTTCCCATCAGGACTTCAGCATATATATATATATAGCACCAGCCTCAGGTAGGCAGGCAGAAGGAGATGGGTTACTGTAAGGCAAAGTTTTGTGAAGGTAAAGTAAAAAAAAAATGTTATTTTCATCTACATTCCACATTTTCATGTGTAAAAAGACCCAAAAGGAACACTGTAGGCAAACTACTTTATTATGATTGAGACAGCATTTGTTTAGGAAAGATTCTGTCCCACGCTTTTAGAGCCATATAAAGTAGTTGATCACTGTAAATTGCTTTCCGGGTGCATAAAGTGTGTCTGTAAATGGGCCACATTAATAGCCTTTCTGTTTTTAGGACACCAACATTCACCCGTCCCTTTCCTCTCATGCAGCTGTGTGCTTCTTGTCTCTCAGCTTGAAAACCTGTGGTGTGGACTAACACAGGTGTGCACAAACCCTGAAGTAATTTTAAAGAGGCACTGCAATGATGCACTGAAGTCAAGACTGCTGCACAGCCTGCCTGAAAGAAAAAAAGAAAGAAAGAAAGAAAAAACTCTTCCTATAATTGCTTGAAAACATGACCCTGACAATGAAAATCACTAGCCAAGTGCATTATGGGAAAGGAAGGAGGGGCTCCCTTGGGAGCTTGATTGTATTAGAGATTAATAGTTTTGATAGTTCAACCGTTACTCCTTCTTTCTCTTGGTGGAGTATTGCTTTAACACTTAATATTTGTTCTCCAAATTCTCCAGTTAGTTGCCCTGTTTGCTCACTTTTCCTTATGCCTTCAGAAAACTAGCCAAATGCAGAAATGGTGTCAGACTGAGGACATTTTGGCTTTTTACAGTGGAAAAAGGCTCAGCTTTTCAATGCACCGCTAAAAACTTCTGAGTAAAGTGCTTCTCTGTGGGATCTAAACCCCCCATTTGACAATCATACAGAGAGAAATCTGTTGCCGGAGAGGCCGGAGCACCATTTCTACAATGACAGCAGCATCATTTGGCCAGAAAGCAAAGCAGCAACAAGCCTTTTCAGGCTGGCTTTATCTTGACTGGAACATCTTGCTCTCTTGCCTTTGTTATCGCCAGCGCTCTTTCTAGTGGCACGAATAACACGCCACTTAACACAACAAGTTCAAAAGTGTTCTTTGGGGACTTTCAAAAGGCATTTAAGATCAACTTGAAGAAGGCAAGTATGAGAAAGTGGAAATGTTGAAAAGGCAAATTACAACCTAAAGTTTTCCTTTATCATGCTTTTTACCTGTAATGTCGGGTTTCTGTGGCATGAAGAACTGATAGAAGGTGGGCTCCGACAGACCCTTTACGTTGCGTGCTGTGATTTCCACTTCATATCTCGTGTTCCACTGGAGCGGCTGCAGCATAGCGAAGTCATTCGCGCCCGGAACGAGCTTGGTCATCCACTGTTCCTCTTTATCCTGATGGAGGGGGGGGGGGGGGCGGGGGGCTAGAAAAAAAAATAAAATCAAAAGAAAGCCTTATTACCTGGCTTTAATCAAAGCTCTGTGTTTCACTTTGCATCAAAGGTGATCAGAGAAAGTGTTGTTGTATTTGATAAACAACAATTTACCCCTTGCGCTTTTAATCTTGGGGTTTTGAGAGTTACCACAATCAGTCTCAGTTGTGAGACGCCCACACAGATGCACCTGAATAGGTAAAAAGAAATCGTAATCCTGTTTCCTCACTGTCACAAAAGTTCTCTTTGTGGCCTCAGCCTTTCGTGGGGGGGGGGGGGCG
>JAVDPK010002119.1:276284-294312 GCA_034780415.1 Cichlasoma orientale
AAACACACAAACAAAAACAAACAATCCCAGCAGATCAGCTGATTTCAATGCCAGCTCACATCAGCAGATGGATCAGCTGATGCTCTTCTGCTGTATATCACGTGCTTGCTATTTAAGCTGCTTTGAAACTGCATCTGCAAGCTGCTTTGCAACCCACCTCCGGTCCAGCTCCCCATCTTTACACTCTGTGTAACTCAATCAGTATTGCACAGGTGTACAATACTATGCAAAAGTCTTCAGGTCGTTATGTTTTGCTAGAAAAACGGGAAATGGGTGCAGTGATTTATTGAAATGTGCAAACATACATGGAAATACAGTATATAAGGAAACAGCAGCTTGAAAGCCAATATTTGGTCTGACCATCTTTATTCTTCAATACCTCAAGAATTCCGTGCCTGAACTCTCTGAGGCAGCTTTCTTGTAATTTCTTTAAGTAGTCTTCAGGAATAGTTCTTCAGGCTTCTTGAAGGACATTCAAAGCTCTTCTTTGGATGTTGGCTGCCCTTTGCTTTGTTCTCTGGATCCATTCTACAGTGCTTCAATCCAATCCATGACTTTCCAGGTATGCTTTTTAGTGCATTAGCGGTGTGTCTGACATCATTATCATACTGAAAAATTAAGCTTTCCAGATGGTACTGAATGGTGGATCAAATTCTGACTGTACTTTGCTGTGCTCAGAATTCATAATTTAACAAGATCTCCAGCACGCTGGCTGAAATGCCGCCCTAAACCGTGACAGAACCTCCACCTTGTTTTACAGATGGCCGTAGACATTTACTGCTGCACTTCTCTCATTACCTCCTCCATACATATCAATGATAACATGAGCCTATAATTTGAAAGTCTGGCTCCTTGGAATCAAAACATCAAAATGATGAAACTTAAAATATGACAACAATGCTGTAGTGATATTTTAGGTTTATTTGAAAACCAGACCAACACATATCGGGAGTGATTCTTCATGAGGGTCAGCAGTATCATGTCTGATGTCACTGAGGTAGCCATACTGCCAATTATAAATGCCTACAGATGGAAATAACAATCTTCTTTCGACTAAAGTGATCCTGACTGTTGTCGTTCTGCAGGCTCTGCGCTCCCTCTACAGTGATGCAGTTTGTGTGTTCCTGATGCCAGACAGGGGCATTAGATTAGTGGGGTGTGAAGCATCTGCACTGGCATCCTTCTCGGCCTCCAAAAGCCTCATTGAGACTTCGTGACCCTCTTTTCAACAGCACGGTTTTATTATTTTAAATCTCTGTCACTTTCTCAATGAGACAGAGAAATGCCTGCTTGGACACATTAGCACTGGGGAGATAGGAGATTTGGACCAGCCTAAATCCACTTAGTCCTGTGGAGAGTTTTTGTACGAGTGCCATCTATTCTGCTTCCTGGCCTCAACTCAGTCGCTCTTCTTATCTTGCCAGTTTAAGCTGCTTTTTGCCTTTTTAACAAGAACACACACACACACACACACACATACACACAATATCAACTACTTAAATGGATGAGTAAATCCTGAGAGCTCATGTGTACCCTCAATTAGGACAAGTAAGTGAAATAAGGATTGAAAAATAGATTCTCACGAAGCCAACTCAGTCGCAGCATATCAAACTAGTAAGCTACGCACACTCCACTGGGAGGAAAAAAACATTCCTAGTATTGTGTGCTGTCTAATAACTGTGTCAAAAAAAACCCCTCCAAAATTACATACTTGAAACTCTTAGAAAATGCCTCCTCTGAATTGGCTGTCCTCATTTTTCTTGATTTTGAAAATGGTTTCCAAAATCTGGCAACTCTGATGGGTTTATTGTCAAACAGACTAGTAACAGATTAAAAAAAAATCTCTTTCTTATGACAACATTTCTTGTGTCAGCAAAGTTCCAAAGAATATTGATTAAAAAAAAGAACTTAAAACCAGTTTTTTTTTGTGCAGCAGATAACAACTTTAAAGAATAAGTCGAGGTTTATTTATGCTAAATCAGATTAAAGTTACTGGACTTTGATGAAGCAGCCGACTCAAAGGATGAATCAGTGTTGTGTTTACACTTAATAGACAACTTAAGAAAAAATAAAATAAAAATAAAAATGTATTTGCAGTTTATTCCTAGCAAGCTGTCACATAAACACATCATTTGTTCCCATTTCTTTAGTTGAATTTATAAAAAAAATAATGCCAGCGATACCACAGTTTGACAGGCATAAAACAGTATTTTTTTTCACCAACAAGGTGATTCCCAAAGAGCTGTTAACTGAAAACTTGGCATTCCTCGGCACGGTGTTCAACGTGTTCTTAAGAAAATCGGAAGAAACGGGACACGCGGAGCACAAAAGGAGAAGCGGAAGGCCTAAAAACATATCAGATGAACAATATCTGAAAGTCGTGTATTTAAGAAATAGGGGGAATGGATCCAACAAAGACCTGACACAGGACCTGAGAGATACGTCCTGGCCCTTGAGTTGATGCAGCTTTTGTTCACAGAAGCTGCCAAGAAGACTTTCTTAAGGAAGGGAAATGGGGAGAAAGGGCCGAGGTAAGAACCGGACTGAAAATCAGTGGCTACAGGTCATGATGACTCACTAATGCAGGCCAGTAGTTAGAAGATTTTAAATTGCAGCAGCATGACAGCTGTCCTGTCTCAGAAAAAAAAGCTTGTTTTAAGTTTGCCTGTTTTTTTTTACCCAGTGCTTTAGAGTGACTGATGTAGGGATGCCTTGATTAAGTTGCTCTCAAACTGGGCTTTCCACTTTTTCTAGGCTCGATGTAGTTGGACTCTCATAAAAACCTGACAGCAGCAGCTGTCTTTAACTTTACTATAAATTACTCACAGTTTTGTACTTGACTATATACTCCACAATGGGCATTCCTCCATCGTCCTGCTTGACCAGCCCCAGCCTGTAGGCCTTGCCTACTCCCCTCTGGCCGTGGACTGCTGGCGGACTCGGCTCTCCTGAGAAAGACACGAGGCAGAGGCTTCAGCTGAGATGCAAAACAATATGTCATTGTGTGTGTTTCTGTGAGTCTGTGCATGTGTGTTGGAGTGCGCATTCCCAAAGAGGGGAGCAGGTGGCAACGTGAGATATGAGATAAGGATGCAGTACAAGGAGAAAGAAGGTTTAAAGCTGAATTAAATTCATATTACAAGGTAACTCCCACAGCCTGGCTATAATTAATGTTGACTCGAGGTTTTTATTATTCACTGTATTTTGCTAATTGGGTCTTCTTTCTAACATTAATTCTCGGTAGCTGCACTGCCGTCTAACATTAAATATGGAAACACTTTTCCCGTGGCCTTGCCTGGATTTACTGCAATCCTGCTGTGCCAGATTGCTAGAATAAATAAAATGCTTATCGTAAACCCCTGCAGTACATAATTTTTAATGCAGCAGTTTTACATCAAGACACAAATTTGACAGGATCTATTTCCAAGCCCAAATAATCTGAATTCATATCAGAGGAACAGGAGGAGGAAACCATCTCTGATATAAAACCTGGCAGGGCTGCACAGGATAGCAAATAGGCTTCATTTCACTAAGATGCTGGGGCCTTGAATAGATTCCTGAAGAATGTTTGCATTCCTATCGCATATCTTTATTATGATTTATAAGATAATAGTCTAAAACTCTTCACACCCGATTTCCACAGCTGTTTAATCTGCATTTACTGTCCCATCGTTTAATAAGGGCTGAGATGTGCCAGTAGTTAACAATTAACCCAATTAACCCAGCGTAATGGCTATGGAGCTATTACAGGAATACATTTAAGTGGCCATGATTGGGTTTCATTCCATTTATACACACCATAGTATTACCTTCAGATTTTTAACAAGTTGAGCTTATTCTGAAGAACGGGTTTCTGCAGGACTTACGGATGGGTAAAGTCTGGAAGGACTCTGTGTGGCTGAACTCGCCCTGACCCTTTCCGTTGACAGCCGCCACTCGAACCTCGTACGTCGTGTTGGGCTCCAGTCCTGTCAGCACCACCGTGGCTGCAGAGAGACAGGAACAGATGTCACGTCACCTGGAAATATGGGGTGACCATCCATCATGCAGATAGCAAAGCATATCATTAAGAAAGGAAGTTTGCTATTTTTTCTTTCTCCTTTTGTTGCCTGCTGTTTAGACCCCTCCACCACCCTAACATCCACCTGTAGGCTCCAGGCTCTACATAACTTCCCAATTCCTACAGTAGAAGCAGCATGTTTGCAGGGAGCCTAGAGACCAGACTGTCACTTGTCTGTGGTCAATGCTTTTATTGACCTCTTGAAATTAACTAGTTCAGTTTATTGGTTGGGAGAACAGCCTTCCATCATGGAGAAAAAACTTGGTCTAATGGGGAAAATGGTGCACAGTGTTGCACACACAAGTCCCAAACAGTTCCAAGGGCTGCCTGTACAGGCAGCTGATGATAACACAGCATACATCTTGTTTGTTGTTGTTTTCACTGACACTATTAATAGGAACTCTGCAGTAATGCAATTGCCAGCTGGTGGTTTTTAGTGAAACGCTGGCTCTTGTTGTCATCTTGTATTTTCCTCATAATCTGACTTCAACCTCTTCATTTTCTCCGTAGATTGCTTTGCTGCAACGGATTCTGAGTAGCAAGTTGAACGGAATTTCTTGCAAAGATTTTTATATTTCCCTCTGATGAGCCAAAATTGTGCTGTATTTCCAACATATCATATAGGCTCAATAAAGCCTGGACTTCACTGTTGGTTCATTTCTGGTCAAACTGATAGTTTGAACTTCTTTAAATGGTGGCTGCCAGTGCTGCATTCAAGCTTTTGACCAATTACTGTACACTTACAGCTGGACCAATCACTTAGGTCACTCAAAGTTTCTCTTAGAAAGAACTTTGTAGAAGAAGCTAAAAAAAAAAAAGTTGTAAGAAGTATGATGGTCAGCAGTTCCTGCAGTATAGACATAGAAAAAAACAGTTTATAGAAGAAGGACAAAGTTCCTGCAGTCCAAAGGCACCTACGTAAAGAAGGACATTAAATAGAGCAGTACTTATATAGCAGTTTTCTAACCTTCCTGCACTCTCACAGCACTTTTTACACTATAAGTCACATTTCAAAGCCTTTAAAAGATTTGTGTAGTTCAGCATCTTGCCCAAGGGCACTTTGACACGCAGACTGGAGGAGCCAGGGATCAAACTTCTGACCCTTTGAAATCTCTAGTACCACACTTACAACTGTTGAATTGATTTATTGCACTCTCTTTTCTTTTTTCTTTTAAACTGGATTCAATGCATTGTTTAGAGTGTTTAGTCTATGAAGCGCAGAAATCTGTATGCATGAAATGAAAGTTAGATTTTCTATCTATCATGGGTCATTTGTTCCGAGTCTAAAAGCTTTAAATGTAGTTCTAAAATATAAGAGAGCAGCTGCATGACTCCACAAAATGATCAATAATGAAAAACACAAGAATATTTAGAAATTCACCTTCAACAAAGTCACACTGAAAACAGTGCAGTGGAAGAGTAGATGTGACTCTGACTCTACTGAAACTGCAGTAAATTATCAGCTAGAATATTAATACTATAGTAAGTTGGAGAAGTGTGCAATGCATCACATTCATACTGTAAATTACATCTATTATTGAAGAAAACAGGCAATCTCATTATCAGAACACATTACAGACTCCTATTTAAATTCTACAGTCACTAGAGCCCATTTGCATAACCGTCACAACTCAGGAAATCCGTGAGAGAGTCTGTAGTGTAATGAGCTTGAGTGAAAGTTGCTGTTTTTGTTAGTCTGCACAAATTAAATACTTGAATGGTAATAGGTGCTTTTGCAGTTCTTTAGTTCTGGAACTGAAAACAAATTCTGCAATTTGCAGCCGTGCTCGGTTCATTCCAGGCTATAAGCGGACATTTCAATTTGGGCAAAAGCATTCGAATGAAACGAGGCCAGGCGTCTCATTATATTGAAGAGTTTATTGTGTAAGGGTTTTCTGCTGAGGTTATCTGAAATGGCTTCTATGATTATATGATGCCACTTGGTGTGCCTTGTAATTAGACTGGCTCAATTTTAATATTTCAGTGCTAATTCTGAATATAGAGCCAAATTTATCTATATTAAATTCGCAATCTTCTGCTGTGTTCCTTTGTTCTCCAACATTATTCACGCTATATGTGTATATGTGAGATATATATATATATATATATATATAATTTTTTTTTCAAGTTCACAGCTAAAGTGCTACTTCCTGTTTAGTATTCACCTCACTGCATCTCCATACTGTAATTGACTCTGAAATGAGGGGATATTAGTGATAAGCCCTTCAGGTTTGTCAGACCTGCTTATCACCCGACCATTCGTCCTCTGGCTTTCATTTTCCATCCATCCATCTATCCATCCATCCTTCACCTCGTGGCGTACTTTCCACCAACAGGCTCAGAAATCAATTTGCAGTCCTAAAGCATAGGAAGAGGAGGAGCGCGATCTTTCAGCCCAGACAGGTTCTGGCACTCTCCCCATGAGGTGTTTGAGTTTCGTCATGACCCAACAACATCTCAGGGCCAAGGCTTTGAAGGAGCACATGGCAGATCGTGCAATACGGTAGAAACCGTATTGCACGATCTGTGAGTTGATATATTTCAGGTAGATAGACAGAAATATTGATTTAAGCTGGATAGGATAATCTGGTATGTTGAGGCATAATCTCCAAGGTCTGATAACTAAGTTTGAAACTGTGTGAATAGCAGCAGTTTTTTGTGTCTTTGAGAACAATGTGCTTTATCAAAGGAGAACTGGTGAATGGCAATAATTACAGAAGGGTCTGTAAATGTAGAATCTATGTGAATGTAATTCATGTATTTAATGTGGGAAAAGAAAACAAAAGAAATGGCACAGAGCATGACCACTAAAAACATTTATGTTGTTTTTACTTTCTTTACATTTTTTGAGTGTAAGTTTGAGAAGGTATTTCAAATATTTGAGTTTATTGATTAGTTTATTGACTAGATTAAGTTTACAGTAAACTATTTTCAGATTCGTATTTACACATTTATTATTTAGATCATTTAATATTTATGGACTCATCTTTAAAAAAATAACTACCTTCCGCAGATCCCTCAGATTTACCCACTGACTGTATATAAAAGACCCTGAGCCCACCTATTGGTTTGTGAAGTCACATTTTAAAGCCTAAACCTGAAACTAATGATTGGTTACAATGTAACCGAGGTTCTCTGAGTGGAGAGACTCTCTCTCCACCTTGCTTATTTCCATGTCTAGAGAGCTTGAGACATCTCGATACAGTAGTCCAAAAACATATTCATAGGTGTTAATGTTAGCTATAAAACACTTGGGTGCATAGAATAAAGTCTGGCCTCTAGTGTAAAGTGTTTCAAGTGTGCATGAAGACTAGAGAAGTACTAAATAAATGCAAGTCCATCCTACTCCATCATTGTTGATTCAGAAATGACACTAAATGCTTATGTGATATAGATCTGCTGCATTTTAATACTAAATGTGTGTTAAGACATGAAACCACCAACTATGACTACAAATCTATTAGGTTAGAAATTTATAGTAAATGCTTCTATAACTGACAAAATGATCATCAAGTTGTGTTAAATCAGACATGAAACTACCAACTACTGTTTAACTACAAACCTATTAGGAGAGTCTTTACTTAGGTCATAAATTAACTAAGAAGGGAGTTTCCTAAATGATAGACTTCAGTGCATTCAGACAGCTTTTTCTGATCATGGCCCCCTGCTGGCCATCAGAAAGAATGAAAAAGAAAACTAGAATATTAGATATTTTGTGAATATCTAATATACAAACACTGGGATGGAAGTTTTAAGATTTTTTTTCTAATCTAAGTGTCAAATTCAATTAGCAGAATCAACGAAGAATAACAGAAAACAAGTAAGTATATTTTAAAAGAAAAATTGTAGGGATGACTTATTTGGTAGAGAGTACTTCCTGTGAAAACTATTGACAGTTATTCACAGGAATCATTTTGGGTTTCATTGTGTTGCTGTTTGATTTTTGTTTCTTACAAAATTAAAGTTAAATTTGAAAAAGAAAAAAAAAAAGCACTGAAACACCTTAAGCACACCACCACTGACAGTAAAAGAGTTGGAATCTTTCATATCATTGGATGATAGAACATTCAGAATGTTGCAGTGACAATGGTACGCATAAGAATCAGTTTTTGCCACAGTGAAGTTTTTTAAGGATCCATAGTAATGACCGCTGCTTTCATCCTGCTTGTATATTATGTTAGCACACCTTTGGCTTCCCATAGAATAAGATAAGATTCAAATATACTTACTCTGGACACTGTGTGACTTAACATCCCTCCAGTCCTGTGAGCCCACCTCCTTGTACTGGACCAGGTAGTAGCTGATGGGAACCCCTCCATGAGAGTCTGGCTTCATAAATGTTACAGTTGCTAAGCGCTGGGAGACAGCTGACAGACGAACTGAGTATGGATTTGATGGTACGTCTGGAAACACAAAATAAAGGCACAAGACAAACAAGCAGACAATTTCCATTTAATTATTTCCCTTTGCAAGCTTTTGGTATGAAACCAGCCTTGTCTAATCCACTTGCATGGTGTCAGGAACTGACAATCCTGTTTCACAAACTTAGGAATGCATTGAAAACCTTTTTCCTTTGCCTTCTACACTGACTGTATAGAGAAAGGGAATAATTGGGTAAGGCTGAAAACACCAGATATAACCCTTAAATTATTTGTCAGTTGTTATGCAACATCAATCAACGTGCAACAACTATTTAAGACTAATCCGTCAAATAATGAGGAATCAAAACTACAAACATGGATCCAATGATGGTTCTAGTTTATGGGTTCTTAAAGTTTAAAGGTGCATTTCACATTTAATACAACCCTTTAGTTCTGCCTATTATATCCCATTAACCTTTAACCTTAGTCTGCATTTGCAGGTCATCAGCTGATAAGAGCTCATCTCAATGCAAGCACCAGCTGACGGCTCAGCTGATACTCTTCTGCACACCCTACTACCAAAGCTACTGAAGCTGCTTGAGCCCATCTACAGTTGCTGCTGGCTCTGCAAGCAGCTTTGCAACACACATGCACAACAGTTCATCCTTTTCATGCTGTGTGTGAATAATCAGTGTCATTTCTGCCATTCATGCCAGCTCTGACCTGTGCTGCAAGGTGTGTGGAAGGGGAGTTGCATTCTGGTGTTGGAGGTTGCATACTGCCAAAAAAATTATTACTGCAGATGGATAAATCAATCTTCTAGCCTGACCAATGTGATTCCAAATGGAAGACTTTCTGATATTTTGAAACACAGATACAGTGTGTTTAAACATATCAGTGTACGGAGGCAACATTCCAAAAAGTCTGGCATTGTCCAAATATTTATGGACCTAACTCTGATATTTGCACAGTAATAACCAGCTGCACTAAATGTATTTTTGATGAAAGATAAAGGGAGCAGTACCGCCGTTAATCAAACTAAAGGATAGACATTGTAAAAGATTCTTTCTCCGTTTGGTAAGCTTTCAAGGGTGATTAGGGAGAGAATGTAATAATTCAGCCTGAGAGGAGCCTCTGTACTTTAATTTTAGCTGGAAAGATAGGACCTTGAAAACATAACATTTCTATTCCTGCAGATTAAAAGGTCCAGGAGTTGTGATAGCCTTTGTTTAACTGGATGTAGAGACATGGACCAATTATAGATCTGCAGGAGACAAATATATTAGATATGATGTCATTTCCTGTTTTACTTTGTTAATCTTAGTTTGTTTACACTTTTGCCAGTAACTTTCTCTCTTTTGTGACTGTTTGCCCCACAATCACTCTTTAGTGTACCACACAAGTCATTAGTGTCCTTAGTATATATTCCTCCTGCTTTTTACTTGATAATCAAGTACTTTTCCAGTCAGGCTTTATTAGTAATTCTTACTGTTAAAGCATCAATGCAAAGTTCAGAACAGTTTGACTGACAGCAAACATGCTTACACGCTCAGATGCTTCTAGTGGTTTATAATTGAGCTTTGAGGGCAGTATATATGGGCTTCTACATAAGAAAAGTCTCACATTAATTATTAATAACACAAACTTTTACTACATCCTAACAGTGTGTTTTCCTGTGTGTGTCTGCTGAATTGTTAAGTGCCACAACAACTTCTAAAACCCGTTGTTTCCTGCAAGACAACATTTTTTGGTCAGCTTTTTGCTCACTACTTTTTCCTTTAGCCAGAGCAATTCAATCTGCACTAAAGATAATTAGACTGCACTATTGTGTATTAGCCCGCGCTACCGTAAATTAGGGAGTACTTCAGTTAAATAGCGAGGGGTATGGTAAATCAGCCAGCACTATTTGAGATTAGGCGAGGCTGAATAGGGGTTGGGAGTTGTAGTGGAATTTATCTTCCTGAGAATTGCAAATAAGGCTATTACCATTAGTAGAGAGGTAGAGGGTTACAAAGTAGTTGAATGGTTGGAGTTACTGGAAGAGCAGTTATTCAAAAGGTGCAGGGTCCCTGAGACATTCACACATTCTGGACTTGAAATTAAGTTGCTAGTCTCATTAGCTCACGTAAGAGGGGCACACACAATAGTGGCAGTTCTGCAGACTCACCTGCCTGGGCCAAAATGAACTCCTGGTATCGAACTCCAATGTTGTTCCTGGCTGTGCAGTTGTAACGGCCAAAGTCTCTGTCGGACATAGGAGTCACCTGGATACAGAAAATGTTACAATCAAGCACGGCCCATTTTGAAAATAAAGATTTAAATTGGACATCTCCGCTTTTTCCCCAACTGTGCTCATCGAACTGGAGGTAGAACTACGGCTGCACCAACATGAATTCAATAAAATTTAAGAAATTTTGATGCTCGTAGGCATGATTTAACATAGAATTACCACCCAACTCTGCAGCTCATGGGTCTGCAGAGGATTTTGGTATCTTTCAGTTCATTGTTTGGTTTAAAGATCCATCGTTATATGTAAACTCTAGACATTTCTTTAGCCACAGAAAGCTCTTAAGCATCTTATAAACATTTTATCACCATGTTGATGCATCAAAGTCGCTTTGAAGATGGCAAATAACTGCAAGTGGTTGCTGTCTTCAAAACAACCAATTCAAAGGCAACAAGAGCACAAGTTTATTGCACAGTTGCACTACTTTTTACTCAGGTCACGGTCTCCAACCACTATAATGCAGCTTTAAGCAGTATAAAGGCTAGAAGGAGTAATCTAAAGAAACTCAAGAACAAATGAGAAACAAAGTCATTGACATCTGTCAGTTTGGAAAGGGTTACAAAGCCATTTCTAAGGCTTTGGGACTCCAGTGAACCACGGTGAGAGCCATTATCCACACATGGGGAAAACTTGGAACAGTGGTGAACCTTCCAAGGAGTCGCCGGCCTTCCAAAATTACTCCAGGAACTCATCAAAGTCATCCAGGAGGTCACAAGAGAACTCAGAACAACATCTAAAGAACTGCAGGCCTCACTCAGTTAAGGTCAGAGTTCATGATTCAACATTAAGAAAAAGGCTGGGCAAAAATGGCATCCATGGTAGAGTTCCAAGGAAAAAAAACACTGCTGACCAAAAAGAACAAAAAGGCTCGACTCACATTTGCCAAAAAAAGCCATCCTGATTATTCCCAAGACCTTTGGGAAAATACCCCGCCACCCTCTATTTGATAAGTCACACTGATCGATTAATTATTAAAACAACTTTCCAACACATTTTTTGTCTTATAGCCTGCTAACTGACCGCCGCCACCACCAGAGGCCTCGCACTCACCTCCAGTACAGACTTGCCCTCCACATTGTGCACTCGCATGTTGGCAGTGCCCTCTGTTGAGATAGTGAAGCGCTCTCTCCTCCACAGCATGGTGGCAGGTGGGTTGGACATTACATCACAGCTTATGTTCACTGGATTCCCCTCCCACGAATAATAAATGGTGTGGTTGGTCAGGAACTTTGGTATATCTGAACAAAACAGATGACATAATTTCTCACACCTTCCTCGTGTATAAGGCAAAGGAGGCTTTTTTTTTTTTTACTAAAATGAGAACTGAATTGCTAAAAGACTAATTGCTGGTGTGTCTGGAATTTGTGGCAGCCAATTAAACACTCAAATTCAAAGGTGGAGCTGTGCTGGATGATCAAAGACATAAAAAAAAATAACTTGCTGAGGCTTCACCCACACATTCCTTAAAGGGAGAAGAAAAAAAAAAGCATTTAATTGCTGCTTCCTCAACTCCTTCTGCTATGTTGAAAAGGAAAACTTAAACTTAATTGGCGCTACCTCACGCTATGGGTGGGGGTCTCCATTACGATCATCTCCCCCAAGAATAAGAATAAAGAATGCAAACAGAAGCTCATTGGCGCTGGCAAATAGAAAGGGCAGTAATGGACGACTGCAGCGGCGAGCTGTTGTGCGGATTTCTTTCGGCCCAGTCAGCCCCGCTCAGTCGGAGAGGCATTATGGTTGTTTTATGCTCGCTTGCAGGATTCCATTAAAGAGATTGATGCCTGGCTCTCTGTCACAGCCGAGGACGTGTTATCCCCCTGCAGCCTGCAGTGACTTAGTAAATGAGTTCATTAGTTCGGTGGCAGCGGCTGGCTCAGCCCCTCCACACTCAGACTCACAGCCTGTGTCTCTCTGCAGAGCGCGAGTTGTCAGCGGCGGCTCCAGCAAAACAAGTTTACAGTGTAATGACAGCAACTTTGCTTCATGGTTAGAGAGTGGGTGCACGGATGTGAGATTTTTTTTTTTTTTTTCTTACAAGTTTTTCCTAAAATGTCAACTTTTCAAGAACTATGCAAAACAAATTTTGAGGGGAATCCATGAGCCCAGAAGTCACCTCAGCCTGAGAAGGAGAAAATTGGTTTCCATATGACAACACAGATATGGTCTTCATTTTTTCCTTGCTGTCTCTTTGGATATATTTGTTTGTCTGGCCTCCCTCTTTGTTGTTCCTCTGAGCTTCAAGGTGGAATCAATTGCTACCAAAAGAAAAAAAAAGAAAAAAACAAACTGCACAGAGCCCCGCTCCTAATGAACCTAATCATTCCGAGGCCAAAATGGAGATCTTTGCTTCAGAGCTCATTAAGCAGGGGTAGAGCCCACCCCAAATAACCCTAAACAACCAGTACTGAGGAATGGATGCACTCATCGGGAAGGAGCAGGGCTGTCAGGAGGAGAAAAAGGAAAGGCGATGCATGATATCCTCTCACTAATTAACCCTTCTGGAGGCAGTGTGCGTGGTGGGTGACTTGTTTATAATGATATAATGCTTTTCAGAGAGGAAAAAAAAACACACACAGCCAGACTACAAAAAGAATTATTAGAACTAAGCATGACTGAACTTTTGAACTCTGCTTAAATGTGTTTATGTGTCCCATTTCCACGGTAGGGACTGGAAAGAGCGGACACAAATGCAGAAAGCAGAGGCTTGTAAGAGGCTGTAACAGGTGACCAGGGCTCTGCAAAAACAACACTCCTCTGCAATTTACCCACAGGCAATGTTACACAACTTGTTGCTTGAATATCTCCAATTCTTAGAAGCCTGCTGTTGAAAAACATGTGCAGTCTAATAAAAAAGAAAGGCCTCAGAGTGTGTGTGCAGCATTTAAGCGCCTCGCACAAAATGGACACGCTTACATTCGATGTCCAGAAACATGCTCTTCTGATGACCTCCGATCCTGCTGAGCGCCTCGCAGTCGAATCGACCCAAGTCGGAGAGCCTCACGCCGCTGATGGTCAGCACAGACTTTCCGTGACGGCCGCGGACTTCAAACCTCCCGTCCTGGCTCTGAGGACACAAACACAACCACAAGCAACATGAGGCTGGTCACAATATCTTTGATCTCAACACAATACAAATACATCCATACGTAATAGGTAGGTTAAAGACATTGTATGCTGTAATGTATAATAACTATGGCAGACATTTCAAATAGTAAAGTCAGTATAAACTCAGCCCCAACCGGTCACGGCTGGTTTCTTCCTGTTAAAAGGGAGTTTTTCCTTCCCACTGTTGCCAAGTAGGGCCATAGGGGGTCGTTTTTACTGTTTGGGTTTCTCTGTAATTATTTTAGGGTCTTTACCTTAAAATATAAAGTGCCTTGAGGTGTTAATTGTGATATAGCGCTTTACAAATAAAATCAAATTGAGTTGAATGTGCTAGTAATCCCTATAAGCCAACAGCTCAGGCTTCATACTGCTCTAAATACTCCATTTCCGACAGTTTTTTCAAACTGTATTATGTCATAAAGCAGTAATATTTTTTTATATGGTCATTTCAGGCAAACAAGTCTGACTGTGATCACAGAAATCCCACACACCTTCTGCTCAACCCTTCTGTTTGAGAGGGACAGACATATTAGGAGAAGGTTAGATTCAAAGGAGATTCTAGAGCCCAAAAACCAAAAGCATAGCAGGTCCTCTTTAAGCAAGCTGTGAAGTTTAAACCTTTTTTTCACTCTATGACTTTTTCTGTGCCAAGATACTGTTTGCCTGCTTGGTCTCCTGTTTCTGACATAACACTAAAGCCTGTACAGGCTCTCAAGTTGCTAGAAGACAAGCTATGGACATTTGTAACGGTTGTTAAATGAAAATTTAAAAAGTAACTATGGGACTGGAGAAACCATTCAACCATGTTGTGAGTGTTGACACTGTATAGTTTGCCACTGATGGCAACACATGTTTGAAATGCCGTAAACACACCAAGCAGGTGATCCGAGCGGTTAAGTAACGAGTAATGGCAAACGAGTTAATAAGTAACTGCACAGCAAACCTATTCATGCTTCATGAGTCTGATAGAAAAACAAAATATCGGCCAGTGTATCACAGTATCGGATTTTTAAATCACCAAATATCAGTATCAGTATTGGAAATCTTATATTAGTCAGACTTCGCAGAACAGTATACCAAAATAACAGAGTTAAATGTACTCAAATTTTATAATAAATAAACTCAGGAAATGCTAATATGAATGGCAAGTTAAGGCTATTTTTTTTTTTTGCATTATTTGTTAGTACAGTGATATAGCTTTTTGTTGCATTCCAGTGAGCCATACACCACCGAGTTACAGCAAAACAGGTTTCATTCACATCTGAACAACAACCCCGAATGTGAGCACTCACCCGGAGTCATTAATTGCTACAGGAGCCCACCATCAAAGCTGCATGGTGACCTGTTGCTAGCTAAACCTTTGCACTGTTGCAGCTTTACACTGGAATCCAAATCACACACACGTGAGAATCAAAGTAAAAAGTTAATTTAAAAAAAAGGAACTAATTTAAATCAAGGGGTTTGAATTCATTTGAAGCAGCCCACAAAACACAAGTGAACCTATGAAACAAAAAAGATCAGGCTATACATGAAAGAAAGGACAACAAAATCTATTTATTTATTCACCATGTTTAAAACAACAACAACAACAGAAACAAAAACAGTGCTGTACTGTTAAAATATTAAAAAAAATGCTTTACATTAACAGTCGGTTTAACAAACAGCAAATGTTCATACAAAGGCAGAATACGTGCGGCTTCCTGAGGGATTTGTTGGTCGCTAAAAGAATCCAGATCTCTTTGTTTCACTCTGGTGATCTCGGAACAGATTTTAACAATGCTGTTCAGACTGTGAACCCAGCAGATAAAAGAAAAACTCAAAAGAGTCAACGCTGCAGTGTCGTGAGAAGATGTAATCAAGAATCTGCTCTCCTGAGCGCTTCTGCATCCACCAGTGTACATAACAAAGTAAAGGGGGGGGGGGGTGCTGCCTTGCAGAGAAGCCTGTGGACAATCCTACGGGGTCAGAGAAGGCGGTCATTTGCTTTCTGCTGTAATGGTTCTACAGTAGATGCTGTTATTTAATGTTTTGTTGTTTTTATCGGTCCAATCAACAACAGCTGAAATTGAACCACAATGCCAACACTTAAAAAGGTAATTTCAAACACATACAGCATCTCTTAGAGAGCTGAAACTCAGATGATGGAAGATGAAGATCAGTTTCTAGCTGTGTGCTTTGTTTGCGAGCAGAATCACAGAGAGGTATCAGGAAACGCTTCGGGTCCGTCGCCGAGTAAATCGGAGAAAGTTGTTGGTCCAACTTTGTTCTCGCCGCTGAGTGACGGCCCCTTGATCCATTCTGACCCCCCCCCCCCTTTGCAGGCAATCGTCACTTGTCAAGAAGAGTCAGGGTTAATGCAATAAACTGTCGATTTATTACAAGGTCATTACATCTGTATGAAGACAGATGGTATCAATTTGAAGCAACGGGTCAATTACGGCAGACGAGGCTATCATTCCAGTAATCGACATTCCCCCGTAATGAGAAAAAACACCCCAGGAGCATCCTCATTGCAGACATGATACGACCATAGCCTTCAGACTGCTGTCATCAGATAACCTGTGCGACCCCAGAGAAACTACTTTTCAGTGGCACCGCCTATGGACAGAGAGTTGACGCAACAGAGACCCGCAGCAGAGGATTTGAAGGTCATACAATAAGTGGAAGAACCGTTTGAAACAATGTTACCTTCTACCTTTGTTTGGGCTGATTTTAAAGATAATTTATCTCCTGTCGATGCAGCGAAAGATATCATGTCTTTGCGCTATGTGAAATGATATATCATCATAAAGTTAAATCAGATGATAAACATCAACACAGGGCACACACACGTTTGATTCATTGTTGCTACTTCACGTCATGAAGTTGGCTGACATTTATTTGCACATAAGGTATTGCCATGAATAAGAAACATAGTTTGAGTTGAGCTCTTATTATTCATGGAGGCTGGGAGCGCTGGAGGGTATTTTTTAATGTAAGTACCCACCGAAACACACATGACGCATTATAGTAGCAATCTTCCCTGGCCCCTTGAAGCCTCCGCGCACAAAACCATGCAGCTATTAAAGGCAGCGGCAGCAGATTATAATTGAGCCATCACTGCTAAGTAACACTGAAATGGTACGCTGAAATAGGCCCACATAATCAGCAATACCTGCGGTGGCGTAGCTACTTGCAGCAAGACAATAGAGGGAGAAAACAGAGGGATCGCGATGAGGGGCGCATTTGAGCAGTAAAACGTCGGTCAACAGATGCACAGACGCATCCAAAGAAGCTTTGCGGTGACTGATCGTGACTGATCGGGACTGATCGGGACTTTTGGTTGACTAACATTCATCTCAATCCCGACTTTTACACCTCATTGCCAACTAATTAGTCAATTAAGAGTGGAAATAGAAGAGTTTAGCTCCAGGGCTGAGGATTCCAGTTAAATTAGTGTTGAAGATGTGTTACTAATAAAGGAAGTGAATTCTAAAAAAAAAAAGGGGGAGAAAGCTGAGGGGGAGACTCAAATCAGGCTTCTTTTCAATCTGTTTGCTAAATGAATACGCCGCAGCGTCTTTTAGCTTTTTGTAGTTTTAACTGGAGGTTTAAAAAAATAATAATAATAACTACTCATTTCTACTTAGTAATTACAATAATTTTTATAAATAGTTCCTCCTTCTACACTTCTAAAATCTTGCAGGTTGCCCATATATGCCCATTTTAATTTCCTCCATCTACTTGTATGTTAGCATATTCAGTGTGTATTTGTGTGTACCTTCTGCCCACCTTCATAGATTTCCCCAGTAAATCAATGTATATCCTGCCTCTTCAACTGCCCTCCTGTCACCCCCACCCCCCTACCCACCCTCTATCTCCCCACCTCAGCTAATACTCATTATGTGTCTAAGCCCCATAAGCCTCGGCCCTGAAGCCCCCCTCTTTTGAATCGCACACTCTTTATGTTGTCGCTCGTAGACTGCTTCGGCATTATCCTGTTTAGAATGGCTTATCTTTGCTCTTATCGTCGCAATGCTATCAACCAATGAGGTGAAGCGGCGTTTAAAGGCTCGGATCTGGTCTCTTTGTGCTGCCACTGCAGGCTTTGCTTGTTTGCCTCACCAGCTGAGGTCAATGGGATTGAGAGCGTGTGTGTTGAATAGGAATGCTGAGGACGGAGGACGGAGGGGGGGGGGTGGGGGGGTGGGGGGGGGGTGGGGGGGGGGGGGG
>JAVDPK010002119.1:294366-313346 GCA_034780415.1 Cichlasoma orientale
CGCGCTACCCCGGCCACCCCCCGGCACCCCCCCCCCCCCCCCCTTGCCAACTGACAGGGTCTGTGTCTAGAGACGAACTCAGCCCCCAAAAGCACAGCCTGTTTGATATGCAGCTCAGTTGGACCGTCAGGCGAGAGGCCAGAAGCGAACACAGCAGTGTGACATGCACGCCCGTGAACACACACAGGCACATTCATGTTGCTGCAACTGCTGACTTGCTGCAGGTACTCTATGCACATGAGCGGTAACCAACATAAAGACATGCATTAAAAGGAAAAGAAAGAAGGGTGTTAAAAAAAGATCGGGCCGATGAAAAGGAGTCAAGCAGGTAGGTATGAGCAGGCATAAAAGGGGCAGACATATGAAATCTTGCCCATATCTGATCCATAATATCACAAACGCAGGCATGTGTCTGTGTGCTACATCAAACACGTGAAGCTCCATCTCTAATGCAATCTCTCAAATGGAATTCTGGCGTCTGTTCCAGTGTTATTTCAGTCCAATTGTTGGAGAGTTTTCAGATATTAAAAATGTCAGCTGTAAATGTCAGCGAGGCTGGAAATACAGCTAGTCTAATTCTGGCAAGTGTAGCTAATTCTAACAGTTGGGTGCTGGGGCCGAACACGGGGTCTTCATATTTGCACAACTATAATGATTACTGCATCCCCTCAACCTCAAGACAACAACAAAATGACATTTAATAATGGCTTCTTGGTTGAAGGAAATGGAGGGCAACAAGGGGTTTCACACAGGATGTGACAGGAAATGATTTGCTAGACGCTGCTATTATCTGTTTCTGACTGCTGCAGTGACCGAGGGCCTGTACTGTGAAGCAAGCAACTTCAGGTTTAAGCCTGTGCTTTAAGAGCTGCAGTGGAACAATGTTTAGTGTCTTTCTGGGCACTGTGCCTCTGCAACTGGAACTCTTGGACAGGTGACGTTTGAGATAACAGACGAACTGACTGATCAATTGTCTTGGAAAAAAGCTTGAAAATTCCTCGAAGACGGTAAGAGGCGATTTAGTTTTCAGAGACGAAACCTTTTGGCTTCCTCTGACAAGCATCAGTGAGGGAAAATGTCTCTGAAAGGATGGAGGGTTTCGTGCTCGCTGTAAGCAATTTCAGAGCAACTTCATTGTTCTTTAGGCCCTGTAAGATCTGCTGGATGAATTATACAGTACTGCGTAAAAAAAATCTTCAGCCAAATATTAATTCTTTATATTTTGCTAAGAAAATAGGAAGCGGGTGCAGCAATTTATTGAATCATGTGCAAACATACATGGAAATGCAGTATAGAATGCAAGCTGGAGAACTATTACTCGAGAACACTTTAAAAAATTACAAAAATCTGGCTGATCGGAAGAAAAATATAAAGAATTGAAGGGTGGTTCAAGACTTTTGCACAGCACTATACTTTTCCATTTACTTTCTTCCAAGACTGCCAAAAGAATAGGGCTGAATTTGTCTTGCACATCATATCATATCATAGACTGTATAGTAAAGTGCCTGGAGAGTATGCTGGCGGGAGAATTGTCACTATAAAAATAAAATGGAATGGAATTGAATATAAACAAAATAGTCTGAAGAGTGACGCTTGTGGAAGTGCTTTAAACCTGCATTCTTTCTAACGACAAGCAGAGTGAGACTCTTCCAAAGAAGGTGCCCAACAGTATAAAAGCCTATGAGAACATGACCCTACTCTCTCTGTTTTTATGATCTCAATAAAAAAATAAAAGTTTATTGTGTCAGTGGCTATTTTCAGGTTAATTTTGTGAACTATGGTTGCCTATAAAATAAAAAATACCTTTGAACAACAGGTCGCTACCATACGAGTGCTCGGTGTCAGATCAGCCCGTTGCTCCATGCATCCACTTGCAAAGGTCAAGATGGCAAAAGCAAAATTGCTCAAACTGAGGCTTCAAAACAGGAGTCCACAACCATTGGGTAGAATCCAAACATCCATCTTCTTCCACTTAGCCAATACAGGGCAGGGCTGGAGCCTATCTCAGCTGTCATAGGGCAAGAGGCTGGGTACACCCTACAGTAGATAGTGTGTACCCAGGTTGGCGGTTCGATCTCTGGCTGCTCCAGTCTGCATGCCAAAGTATCCTTGGGCAAGATACTGAACCCCAAGTTGGTCTCTGATGCAACCGTCGGAATACGAATGTGTGTGAATGTTAGATAGAAAGCACTTAAGTGTAGAAGGAAGTGCTTGTATGAATGTGTGTGAATGGGTGAATTGACAGTCACACCTACGGACAATTTAAGCTAACACACACGTCTTTGTACTGTGGGGGGAAACCGGAGTACTCACAGTAAACCGACACAGACACGGGAAGAACATGCAAACACAACACAAGGCGGTCCCACCCCGCTGGTGGATTCCAACCGAGGACCTTCTTGCTATGAGGCAATGGTGCTCACCGCCACACCACTGGGTGAACTCAAGGTGGCTATATCCATCCTTTCCATGCTACAACACAAGGACTTGCAATACGCAACTCTCCTTGTAGTGCGATGTATTCAATGCCCCTTTGATGACTGAGGCCGTGGTTTTGGTATGTGAATGTGTTCATAGCTGCATTTCAAAAACCTGGGCTTACCAAGTTATTAATCACAATGGTGGGACTGCTTAGAATATCTGCAGTCTTTCAGCACAGAGACGTCAGATAACACAAAAGATATCCTGGCTCTGTGTAGAACAGGTCCCAGGTATCAAATGTGGAACAATGGTCTCTTCTTATTTCAAGGTTTAGCTGTGGAATCTACAGGTGAATCAGAGCAAGTACGACAATCTTTTCAGCAGTCATCTAAGCAAAGGTGCGGCGTTAATACACTTTACTTGGATGTTTTGAATGACTACAACAGCAGACTTGTAACTTTGCTCATCTGCAAAACAATACCTGAGGTGTGAAAGGATACCTTGAATAAAATCCTGCCTCGCTTCATAATTAAATTCCAGGAACTGCATCCCATTATGCTCTCATACCGAGGTTCAAGGTGTTAGCTGACAGACAATAAGAAGGACGGAAGCAACATTATGCATCGAGCAAAAAACTAAGACTTTTTAAGTTTAACAACTCTCAACGAGAGACGAGCGCGCGCAGACCGGATATGCAGATTGGAGAGCAAATTGAGAGGGGAACATCCCGCTTTAAACCTAAATGACTGCCTCCATCCATCACGCCTCGCGCTGCACGAGTCGTGTTTGTCTTTGCGTATGTTTAGGTGTGTTGGTTTGCACTGCGCATTTCCATAATTGCATTTGCTGTGGGAAGAGAAGCACTTACTCTCATTTTCGGCTGTGATTTATCAACCCGAGCGATTCGAGCCAATGCACACATTCATTTATCTCCGCGGTGACCTTTTTTCTTGAGCAAGAACGGCTGCCATCTTTGGATTTTTTTTTTTGTTTGGCTTTTTTTTGTTTTTTTTTTAAAACTGCTTCTTTGAAAGTCTCAACCCCCTGCCACGGAAACTGCGATGGGAGTGCATGTGGTTTTGGCATTGATGGCATGCCATTCAAGAATAATTACCATTTCCTTCGGTGTCTCACTTGTGCGACTGTTATTATGGAGAAAGTGAATAATGGATGCTGGGAGAAACATAAAAATAGAAGCTTTGCGTCGCTTCAGTTTCCTAAACCGGATTAAATATAATGTCAGCAAGTCTAAGAGAGGAACCAAAGAAAGAAATAAAGTACAAACTGAATAGTTTGCCTTGAAAACCTCAAGGTCCTACCTGCTTCTTTGTGCTCAGTGCAACCAAAATAAAAGTGTTTACTGATTTCCCTTGAGATAATAATCCCAGCAAAGTGTGACCGGAAGGTGAACGTGCATACATTGTTTGAGGGCCGCTGTCTTTGAAGCTTCACACAGCATGAAAATACAATCTTGCCAAAAGAAAAGATCCGGATCAATCGCTCTTTACTGTACAGCAGTCGCAGCCATGAATGGCTACATTTCATGTATGGCAGACAGGAACGATTATATCTGCTTTAATTTTAAGAGGGACGTATAGGAGTAATTAGCCATTACTGTCGCCTACTGCTTCTTTGTAGTCCCGCAGTAATGAGCACAAAGACTCCATTTTTCTTCATATAAATTTAAAAAAAAAAAAAAAAAAAAACAGGGACATTTTAATGGTCGCCATGACAACAAAACCTGATATTTTCTTTGTGGCGTGAAAACCTTTTCAAATTGCTTTTTAAGCTGTAGCTCCAGTTAAGTGACTCCACGACCTTGCGTGAGCCGAGGTAATTTTAGGATACCTTTCTTTCATTTAAATCTTCCAGAAAAAAACAAAACAAAAAAAAAAACTCATTAGTGAAACTCCTCACAGCTGACATTTGGCAAATCCAAGGCTCTCACTAGAGAGCAAGTGTAGTAATGTCATATTCAAAGACATATTTCAAACTACAGGAAAACACCGCCACAAATAAAGATTTGCATATTTAAATGGAATATTCAGTTCTTCCTTATTTCCTTCATCGGCTGCGGGTGAATTCAGTGAAGTATGGTGCTGCGTTTTTGCTGCAGAGACTGCAGTGTTTTGATTCACACCACTGACTGGCTTTTCCCATAGCAACAGTGCCCGAGGCTCACTGGTAGAGCCATCTGCCGTGCCACAATGAGAGACAAAATGTGACTTCTTAGAAACAAAGCTGTAATGAAATTGAACGAAGTGATGCTTCCATAAAACCAGCAGCGCCTCTCTCTTTACACCTCTGCGCATTAGCAGTACACGCACTGTTTAATTTGGCCTTGGCCACGCAGTCTGGTGTTGACAGCCAAATGATTGGAGTCTTTTAAATGGCAACATGTCAGTTTTGTACCTGTGATTATATTCAAAATGTAATGTAAGTCATTCCCATCCATATATATATACATACATTGCCATAATCTGTGTCATACCTGAAATACGCAGTAAAAAAAAAAAAAATCACAATTTCAAAAACAAGAATTTTTAATCAGACTATGGCATCAAGCCACACTTCTGGGATAGTGATCTGGTCAGTTACGTAGCAGAGGGGGTTGTTAATCAGTGTCAGCTGCTTTGGTGCTAATGAAATTAGCAACAGGTGCACTAGAGGGGCAACCTCCAAAACAGGAATGGCTACACAAGTGGAGGCCACTGACACTCCTCTTCCTTTCTGACTGTTTTTTCACTACTTTTGCATTTGGCCAGGGTCAGTGTCCATACTGGTAGCATGAGGCCATACCTGGACCCTACAGAGGTTGCACAGGTAGTCCAACTCCTCCAGGATGGCACATCAACGTGCCGTTATCAGAAGGTTTGTGGTGTCTCCTGGCACAGTGTCAAGAGCACGGAGGAGATTCGAGGAGACAGGCAGTTACTCTCGGAGAGCTGGGCAGGGCAGCAGAAGGTCTTTAACCCATCAGTGCTCCTTTGTGCGAGGAGCAACAGGATGAGCACTACTAGAACCCATTTGCCATGGAATACCAGAACTGGCAGGTCCCCTGTGTCCTGTGCTTTTCACAAAAGAAAGCAGGTTCCTTAGCACCTGGCATTCATGTGGAAGTTACCTTAATACATATCACCCATCGAAACATTGTTGCAGAATGAGCAACAATAGCAATGACACTCCCCCCGATGGCAGCAATCTCTCAGCAGACCAGTGCATTCCTGCAGTGCTGTGAGTGCTGGAATGGAAATCCTGAGTGTGTCCTGTGTTTTCTCTCATCATTACAGCAACACAGCAAACTCACTGAATTGGCCAAAAAACTGTCAACCCCATCAACTATCTGCAGGATTTATCTGTATAAATGTGATCCACACAGGCCTTACCCCAAAACCCTCAGAACCAACAGGTGCCAGACACCCCCAGAGGTCACATGACCATACCTTGAAGGGCCAGAGCTTTTGAAGTGGCACTAAGGGGTCTTGCACTTGTTTTAGTATCTCAGCTTATGGCTGTAAGTGCATTTGGTATGCAAACCTAGTAAATTTCCCATAAATCCTTCCTACCTAATTCATATCCTATGGGCACGGCACTCGTGCTGCGATTCCAGTCACTGCTGTATGATGATGAACACAAACACACACACAGCCAGATGGATTTTCTGGCAGCTTCTACCTTGTCTCCATCCACGAAGGTCTGACCGTCGCTGGCTCTTCTCCAGGAAATGTCAGGCAGAGGCTCGCCCTCAGCCACACAGGAGATCATGGCAGCGCTGCCCTCTACGGCTGTCACGTTTTTCAGCTGGGTGATATGGGGCTGGACTGGAGATCACAGAGGACGAGGGGGAAGAGGAGGTAAATAAGAGAAAAATGAAACAAGTGAGTACAGGAGAACAGATCAGAAGGCCAGAAAAGAAAAGATGTGAGGGGAGGAAGTGAATAAAAGGGTGAGCGGGAGAGAAACTGTCAAAGATCTGACTCATAAGAGAGAGAAGATGAAGGCTATACCATGGGGTTTAAACACCGAGCTGATGCATGACTTTGGTGCTGACAGTGTAGGCCAAGATCATTTATACACTGCAGTCGTACTCTACAGGTTTGATATAGTGAGAAAGCGTGGCCTCTGGCCTATTTCGCACAGACTCGTTGGCCTAGATGAGAAAACTGACTTTGCTAAAGTTTGAAAGAACAAATCAACTGTTCCGCCTTTTTTATTTTAAATAAATATAGATTTCTGTCTGGAAGGATGGCTCTCCAGCACCGTGTGATTTGCTTTTGGCACAGAGTGAGCACCGCGATAAGTGCTGAAAAGCGTGCCGTTGGGGGCTGGTCCCCGCTCGCCTCCTCCTGATAAGATGCTCTAAGCAAGCCCTGAAACCTGATGCATGTCAAGGGCACAGAGCATGTCACATGAATCATGGATTACTTCTTTTTTTCCCCACACACACACACACACACACACACTGCACTTACGTTGTTAACAGGGTGCTTGCAAAGTAGCATTGCAGAAAATCCAAAAGGCAAAGGGAAGTGAACGGGAAATAGTGACTACTGTACTGAAGGCTTTTAACACGGCCCGGGGGGGAATCTTTGGGGAGTGTTCGGCAATTTCACATGGCTTCAACCTCGAGGTGAAGGAGCCATCTTGAGGGATTTTGGGAGCTTGTCAAAACACGGGGTCACACAAACATACACACAGGCAGCCACACAGATATCGCTCTCCCTACAAGGACTTTAAGTAAGTGATTAAACTACTTAGGCGCAAATTACCAACAAAGACAGGTAAACAAAATTAATCTCATCATTAAATTAATTAAAATCGCATTCACAAAAACAGGAACCAACTCAATCCAACCTGCCGTGCCGTTCAAGAATAAACGTTTCAAGCAGAGGTGGCAAAAGTACACATGTACTTCACTCACGTAGAAATGCAGATGTAAGATACTTGTGTCAAAAAAAAAAGACTGAAGTACTGATTCAACTTCTTTACTCAAGTCAAAGTGAAAAAGTACAGGCTCGGAAATATACTCAAAGTATGAAACAAAAAAGCAGCTTCTTGAAGGACATTTGTAGCAGCTATTTTTGTGCAAAGCTACCTGACCTTCATCTTCTGTCGTGATGTCACTGACTGTACTTTTCTTCGTCACAGACGTGCTTGCTTTGTGCTCATGCTCCCCAAATATGTTCTGCGCCTCTTTCATCTATGTCTTAGATACAGTAGACCACTGGGATTGTCTTTTATGTTTTATCATTCCCTCCATTTAGGTCCAAATCGGTTTGATGTTGGGAAGGCGCGCGGCGACGGAAAATAATCAATAACACCCCTCACATGTGTTGAAGTAATGAGCTTTTTTTTTTTTTTTTTAAATATAGAGCAAAAGTGAAAAAAAAAAAAAGAGCTGTCAGAAAAACAGAGAGTCGAGTAAAGTACAGATACCTTAAAACTCTTCTTAAAAACAGGAACTCAGTATTTGTTACTTCCCACTTTTGCCTATCAGAGGCAGGGAATTAGGGAATGATCAACTGCACCAATCTGGGCACATTAACCCAAAACGGACATAAAAAAAAAAGCAGTCAATTAACAAGAAAAGGGGTCGGCCAGATTCCTGTATTAGGAGGTAAAACAGTAAGACAAATTTCTAGCAATTAAATCAGGTACGTGCAGGGGTTAAAGTGGGCCAGACAATTTGGAACCGAGTTCTGGCTCCTTCACTTAACGAGCAATTCAATCTGATAATCAGGTTAATGCATATTACTGCTGCATGAGTGAACTTTTTGTGTCCTCCAGCCTGATGTTGCTTTCAGTGATAATGACACCCTCGACACAGAGTTTTTTTCTTCTTATTGCTATGATGCGTTCATGGTGCAGGTGTCCATAAACGTGTTTTTGCTGCACTTTAGCACTGCAGGAAAAAAAAAGCGAGCACAAGGGGTTACATGGAAGTACTGCATGTTGATATAGTTCTGTGCAGGCTAAACCGGTTAGTTTTCAGTGCTGCGGTGGAGTTTACGCTAATGCACTATGTTGGACTGCTGCAGCACGTTGCTCATGGTCAGTGTTAGGTCACATTAAAGGTAGCAGACATCAATTTATATTTAAGCCGATTAGCTCATTGAATTCTACATTTTATAACAGCTTTATACTATCTAGGGACTGGAAATCAGCCATGCTAAAAGATAAAAATCCTGAATTCATTTGACCTTAGATTCTCACTAAGTGAAACATCTACTTATATCTACTGTAGTTGAATTCAGGTGGCTAAACCCACAGAGAGAAGTGAAGACCGGAGCAGCAGCACAAGCCAGAAAGAAAAAAAGTTATGTGAGTTATTTTTAAGTAATTCTTTAACTCTACGCTGCACAGCTACACCCAATCTTAGGGTTCCCCCAACCTGCCAAATCCCACTTTAACCCCTGGGTATGGGCACCAGGGAACCGACACTGCAAATGTACATCCGTATCAGGACATGCATGTATGCACATTAGCACAAAACTGTAGCACTGTGTACAAAAATGTCCAGTTTAGTAGACATTTGTGGTCCCAATTATTGGGGTCATTAGGGTTTTTTAAATCAAAAATGTTTACATATGACACGTGTAAATATATACAGCTGGTAGCCAAGCAGCTGATGATAAAGCACCAATCAGCTAATGCAGCGTCACTGCTTGGCACGAGTCACCGCGCCGCTTCAGTATTCTCTCGCTGCACACACAAACTTTGTGAATTTAAGCAAAACCAATAAGTCTGTGTGTAAATTGTGACAGATGTTATATATATTTTTTTCAGTTTTAAAGCCCCGTGTCTCTTTGTCAGTGTGCCTGTTTACTTGCCTTGTGTGTTCTTGTGTGTACCTTTGATTTATTTTTTGGACTGTGGCATACCATCAAATAAAAGGTCTTTTTTTTTTTTTAAAGTTTAACTTTAAGCTTGTCTGCAAGTCCTGCATCCTGCTGAAACCCCGACATCCCGACTCTCCATATGCCAGCATGTGCAGACAGAATCTTATTATTGATGAGTCAAATGTCAGCTTAGGTTACCAGATTTCTTTAAGCATTTTGGCAACCTTCAGTAACATTGCTATGTTTAGGTAGTGCACCTCTTCAGTTGGTATGATTTTCAGCGTATGACACCCTATGCTCGGTCTCAGTGCTGGTAGAATAATATCCATGAGGAAAAATGGATAAAACAAACCGAAAAAAGAAAAAAAATCCCTCAACAATAAACATATATCTTCTAAAATTCCAGCACTAGCACAAACACCCACCCTAATGGGTTATTTAGTCTGCAACCAAGTCCTCAAATCTTGTTTTCCTCAATCAAGTCAAATAGATTTGCCAGTAGCAAGGATAATTTTACTTGTTTCAACAACAAATCAGCGCACTTCAGAACTCATTCAGAATCAAGTGTCCTTTTCTTCAGAACAGCGCAACAATCTGCTTGATTCTGTTTTGTGTCAACACAAAAAGGCCACACAGAGAAGAAACAAAATTAGCTCAACCACTGGGGATTTTTTTTTCCCCGCTTTTTTGCTTTAAGGTGCCGTGATGAGATGCAATTTCTTTGTCAAAATGATGTCTGCAGAGTGAAAGATGGTCGAAGCGCCGCTGAATGCTCTGACGGCTCTCTGTGTGCAAATACACAAACGCGCATTCAAAATGATCCGACTCCCAAACACATAAAACTGTTAATAGCTCTGAAAGTGGTCTGAACGGGTTCTTCATCACCACCTTATCCATGGCTGTTTGCCCCAAATGCCCTTCATCATGCAAATATTAAATGGAAAACGTCTCATTTGTCAAGCGTGGGGCAAAAAAAAAAAACACTCTGCAGGGAATGCTATTAATAACACTTTATCTAAAACATTTCTTCTTTAAATAAAAAACGTTCTTTATGCTAAAAGATAAAAATCCTGAATTCAGTTGACCTTGGATTTTTACTAAGTGAAGTTTTATTTTTTTCAGCTTCTAATTTTAAATGAACTTCTTTAAGTTTCTCTTTAACTCAGCACGACAAAAAAAAACAAAAAACTATTAGTATTTTCCTCTAACACATGGTAATAACTCTGATTACACTTAATTATTCTAATTACAGGTATTATAATAATTATACTTGTAAATGTTGTATTTTCCTACTGCACGGTGTCAGCCCCGACAGGCTCAATCCCAACCATAACCTATGAAAGAGCCATTAAAGTGTCACAAAGAGAACAAAATTACATAGATGCATAGTTTGACACATTGTTAGCTCATGAAAGACCAATAAAGATGGTCTGCGTTGACGTCTCTTGGCTGCTTGTAGACAGTTAATGCAGGAGCAGGCTTCCTTATGCAGCTAAACAGTATTTTCTCTGTAGTAATATTTGACATGAGGGTCTTATCCCGCCCACTGACAGGTATCAGAAAGCAAAATGTGGTACTGACTGTATCTGATAATTATGATGCCTGTATGTGTTGTTTCAGCTGTGCAGATCCACAAAGCAAATGTCAGCACAGATTCGCTCCTGTCATCCCCGATGTCTCTTATAATGCTCCAGAGTTTAGAGGGTTTAACTGAAAAATCCACTGTGAGACAGTATTATTATTATTATCATCATCATTTTTGTTATTTTCTAGTGATGTCATGTGCTGTCTTTGCTGCCAGGTCTTGTTCTTGCCTACATTTTCCATAAAGAACAGGAACGGTAGATCCAAGGGAACAGAAGGAAAGAAAAATAGAGAACAATGTGTTCATAATGTGTTCAGCCAACTCGTGCAAATTGCAGAATGAAAAACGCATTAAAGACGATGCTGTATTTCTTTGACTACTGACAATAGATCTAAAAAACATGCAAACTGTGGCAAACTCTACTGAGTCTGTCTGCAGGTAGATGAAAGTGTTGCAGGGAAACTGTAGGATCTGTGCACCCTTTTTCTTCCAAAATCTGACATCTACTGTTGATGCTTCAGATAGATGAAGAATTATCTGCCATCAGAATGCACTGCTGACAGCATTTAGGTGTTGAAACAGTCAAAAACGAATACAGTACAGGTCCAAAAATTTAGCCGTACCTCTAGCTAGCAACAGTTAGCAACAGCGGAACAGTAGTGGGGACAGAGCATCCCCTTGGTAAATACCACACTTGATGGTAACTTGTGCAATTGGCTTGAAGTTGCCCTCTAGTGTTGCTCTCCACATCCCCGTTGAGTTCTTGATGAAGGCTCTTAAGGTCCTGTTGATCTTATTCAGTTCTAGGCATTCCAGGATCCATCAAATTATAGGCTTTCTTGTAATCAATCCAATGCACAGGTTGGCCAGTCTGGTCTTACGGTCTCGATTGACTGCTTTGCTCCTCTGGTATTTCTGATAATTCTTTCCTGGGCCCCGCTAATATATTGAGCCATGTGCCTGTTCTTCTTAGCCATTATGACGCCTCACAGGACCTTCCATGTTGTGCCGAGGCAGGTTTTTGGCTGGTAGTTGGATGGGACCGGTCCCTTCTGGGGATCCTAGGGGATCAGGAATGTCTGGTCTTCGGGCAGCCATTGTGGGTGTGTCTTATCCATTAGTAGCTGGTTAACTTGTGCTGCCAGACACTCATGGAGTGCAATTCACTTCTCTAGCCAGTAGGTGTGTATCATATCAGGGCCTGGTACTGTCCAGCTATTCATATTTGGGACTCTTTCTTGGATGTCTGCCACTGTGATGGTTACTGGATCCTGTGGTCCTGAGGTTGCTGTGGTCTGCTCTTAGATCCAATAGCCACCGAGCATTATTATTATGTGTTGCATCCTTCTCCTTTATGTTCCTCCAGTACTGCTTCGTCTCCAGCTTTGGTGGGGCTGAGAGCACACCTTGGATGGTTCAGGATTATTCTCCTGGCTTCTATCTCTTTGGTATATCTTTTCAAGCAGTTAGCCAAAGGCTATGTTGTACCTCATCACTCTCTAGTTGTGACAGCAGTTGTTCAATTATATATTGTGGCTGTGTATGGTTCTTCCACATAATGCTGAGGCCTTTATTTCTTAAATTAATAAACTGTTAAATTGCTAACATGTCCTGTTTCTTCAGACTTCCATCTCTAAAGTGATCTTTGATATCTTCTTATAATATTTTTTTTTTTGCTGGGTGGGAAAATTAGTGGACCAACAGAGTCATAAATGTCATTAAAGTTAATGGAAATCCACTGAGAAATTGTTGAGATATTTCAGTCTAGGCCAAAGTGATAGAGTGACAAACCAAGCATCCCTTGAGCCACTCTGCTAGCAAGTCTAACAAGTACACGCAGCTATTTCTTAATAGTATCGATTTTCTTCTTCGTAACAAACGACTCATCGCCTGAAAAGCAAGACAAGTTGACATAATCCCTGAAGGCTGCAGGCTTCTGCCTTTTATAGCTCGTGGGCTGCTCCAGAAGGCATGCTCTGTTGACTGTAGGCCCCCAGATGTGAAATTTTTATAGTGTATAAAAGTGAACAACATGGCTCAAACATATAAAAACAGACCCGTGAAAGTGCCACAGAAAAAAAAAAAAAGATGGGGCTCACAAGGGGTTACAGTGCCTAAACATGAGTGAAGAGCACCTACACACCTGCAGACACCTTGTCTAACTTAAAAATCCTGTTTTCCTCCCACCTGTGCTGTCAAGGGTAATAAAACTAACTTACAGCTGCGTCCCCCCACTGCAGAACTCCTCCCTCCCCCTTAACTTGTGCATTTTGAAGAACAAGCGCTTCTCACATCTCCAAAGGATGTTGATGACTTGAGCACAAATTTCCATACATTTTCATGAGCGGAAGGAGCGCTATCACAGCGATCTGTGAGGAAATAGCCGGCAGGTTTATGAAAATATAAATTGAAAATTTTTTATGAGGAGTGCGGTAATTGAAATATGAAGCAATAAATGAAATATTTATTTTTCTGGAGAAATATATCACTTTGATAAAGCTGTTATTTGTGTGAGCCAACTGCCACATTTGGGCCTTTTTTTTGGCTTTTCTTTATGAAATGGAATTTGCGAATGTCCTTTCAATAAACCTTTATGGATCCACATAAAACACTGTTTACTGTCGTGGGCAATACTATTACATTTAAAATCTTGGGGCACAAAATAACAGATAATGGAAAATGAAAACAAACCCTTAAAAGTGATAGGGATGGTGTTTTTATGTTATTCTGGGTTTGGAGAGATAGAAGAAAGAAAATGGTTTTGCTTACACTTATCTATTCATGCAGGTAGTTTTCCTTTCATTAGTCCAGGCTTTGAGATATTTCTATTTTTATGCCGCCCCAGCACAATGAAGGTAGATGTCATTTGGAACTACTTTGTACTAAGGAAAAAGTCCCCAATAATGCTCGACAATGGCATTTCAAGAATCACTTTAGCTATCTTATAAGGGATTTACACTCACCACTTTATTAGGTGGATTTGACCCCCTTTTGCCTTCAGAACTGCTTTAATTCCTCGTAGCACAGATTCAACAAGATGCTGGAAACACTCCTCAGAGATTTTGGTTTCACATCACAAAGGTGCTCTATTGGATTGAGACTGTGGAGGCCATTTGAGTACAGTGAACTCACTGTCATGTTCAAGAAAAGATGATTTGAACTTTGTGGCATAATGCGTATGGACGCAGCCATCGGAAGATGGGTACCCTGCGGTCATAAAGGGTTGGACATGGTCATCGAGGATACTCAAGTAGGCCGTAGGGTTTAAACAATACTCAGTTGGTACCAAGAGGCCCAAAGCAGGTTCTCTGGACCATGTCTACATACCCAAATGAACTGAACTGCTGCCATGTTATTGGCTGATTAGATATTAGTCAGAGCTACTTTCAGCTTGCCACAAGGGGTCGTCACAGCGGGTAGCTCTGCACGTTTGATTTGGCACTTTTACACCGGATGCCCTTCATCATGCAACCCCAACAGGGATTTGTGTCTCCAGCTGGAACGAAAACAGCAAACTTTCACTTGCCAAACGCGTTAACCGCTACACCGTTGGAGAAACAGGCATTTGTGAGTAATTCTAATAATTATTAATAATAATAATTATGAGAGCAGTTGAGCAGGCACACGTGGCCAGTGAGTGTAGATTGTTTAGAGCAAGGCTTTTAAATTCATCTAAGGCAAATCTGATCTCAAAACAATTAGATAATATCCATCCATCCATCCATCCGTCCATCCATCCGTCCATCCATCCGTCCATCCATCCGTCCATCCATCCGTCCATCCATCTGTCCATCCATCTGTCCATCCATCCATCCTCTTCTGCTTTTAATAACCTAGCTTTTTTTCAGTATCAAATAGGTTCTAAAACATTCACATTTAATGAAACATTAATTTATAGATGAGATTATGAACAGTTTGAGAAACATTCATAATGATGCAATTTCAGCAATTTCATCTTCTTATATTTAAAATTACAATGAATAGTGTCTCTTACCTTATGAAGCTATTTCAAATTTTATTGATCTTTTCTACAATATTTGAACTATTTTTTTTTATAAGTTGTATTTAATTTTTGAACATACGGAATACTTAAAGCGTATCTTATCTTAAATAACTATAGTACTTTAATTGCATGCTTACCAAACACTTTGAGGAAGAGCTCTCTTTCCTGAGATCCTGCCTTGTTGGTGGCCCTGCAGGTGTAGGTGCCTCCGTCACCCTGCCGGATGTTGCGGATGGTTAACATGCTATGCCCACCGTCCAGCCTGTTGAAAATGTACTGCTCCGATGGCTCCAGCTGCTGCCCTTTCCTGCACAAGTAAAACGCAGAGGCACATAAAGCAAGGAGAGGAACATTTTGGCAACTACCTCACAACTGACAGCCTAAAATATTCACGCCGCAGCACACGTTTGATGTTACAGATGTATAATCTCTGCATTTTGGGTGTCAACCGATCCCATAAAAACCTGACTAAGTGCAGACAGCTTGGCTTTGAAGCTATTTCTATCTATAGCACGTAAACAGGTGAAAACATGACTGCACTTTTTATAGACACTATTTGAAGCATGATGAAAGGATTGTTTTGGATAAACACATCAGGCAATAATTGAAATAACAATTGCTCGACGACTAATTTGTTGCATGTCATCAGACTCCTCAAACTCTCCCATGCAGAAAAGTAACATCTTTATATTCTCAGTTACAGTCCTGCCAGAGCTCACTTGTGTTCTGGTGTGCGTTTTGTTATGGACTGCAAGGCTCACTAAATGACTCCTGTGTGGTATAGAGATACGTTGCTGACTTAATGTCTTTTCTTATTGGGCTCTGTGGGGAAATTATTCAGAAAAACCAAACTGATAAATTGATGCATGTCTATATTTAAGCTTCATAGCAGAATCATAATAGTGTGAAGCCGGTTTGCTGCCTCCCCCGCTTGTTTATTTGCAGTTAGTTAACCAGCCGTGTAATCTAAAAGGTTCAAGGGATAGCTTTGTTTTTTCCCCATATTTGCAGAGATTTAGACAAACTCACAGGTCCTTTTACACCATCTGTAAGCAAGTTAAAATAAGATTAGCTTAGTTACTGAATTCACGTAGGATCGAGCAGCAATGGCACTCAAAAGATGAGAAATATCTATTTACATGGATTTCATATTATATAGTAGTGCCCAATTTTAATGTTTTGATTTAAATATAACCAGATTTTCACTTTGAGATCCACTTTACTGCATATCAGGAAACACAAACAAAGTTTTTCTTTAGCTAATAAATATATAGTCCAATACTTTACTTATGAGATGATGGACATTAAAACAAGATGGACCTATTATTGAAGCAAGGGACACAAAATGCACCGCATGCTGATGTTGGTCTGCATGTGCTGGGTTGTAAAAATGTAAGTCTCTGCTAACATGTTAGCATCCTGAATAAAAGAATTAAAAAAAAAATACACATGCCAAAAGTCACCCCTATAGCCCACTATATTTCTCAAATTTAAATCTAAATTTCATAAGCAGTAGTATTGTTTACAAAGAATATTAATGCATCTTTTATAAAAAATTAAAAAGAAAACTCACGTATTAGCCTGCAATTCATAAATCCAAAAAGTCTCCTTTATCTGTCCACTCTCCATATGGAAAGAGGAATGTGGCCAATTTGTAATTTGGATGGCTCGTAATTTGGATGGGTTACTATTATGCATGTCCAGATCGTGTCGAGCCATACGGTAATTAACATTGCCTTTGCATATGGCGTATTTGTGTTGTGCTAACCTATCCTGCAAATGTGTGTGTGTATGTTTTTTTCTCAGTGTAGAAAACGTGATAGCTGAACTGTGACCGTGCTATGAAAATAGGCATTGAATATGTTATTTAGAAGAGAGCCTTGGAGTTATTTTTAATCTTCAAACAAAAACAATCTGAATGCAGTAAGCGCCCCTACCTAGAGTTCAAATAAATATACTATTTATGAACAAATGAATAATAAAAGCCTTGTTTATTAGTCAGCATGGCATTAAACTGTGCATAGATACAAATGTTATGTTACGTTTAGAATGTTATGTTGAGTCACACTAGTCAAACTGTGACACCAGGGGTGCAGTGGACTCTGGGTGGGTACATTATGCTTTACTCACTGGCAAACGGAGTAAAACACACATACTAAAACTGATCTTTATTATGAGTGAGTCACTGCACTCTGCAGTGTAACCAGCATGGGCATTAACTTCACCAGAGCAAATGGGAAGAGATCAAGTGAAGCTTTGTGCTAAAATATGCTGGCTATTAAATAAAGCTTAAACGAAAGAGGCCTTCATTTAACACAAGCCGGTGACCTTCTGCAGTTTAAAGTCCTCCGGTCACTACTTCCTTTTGATAACTCATGAAGGACATTTTTGTGTAACAGAGCTGCACAGTGGAACCATGTACCAACACTCCTATGTTTTAACTACAGCTTTCTTCTGCTTTGTTGCATCCTCTTTTAACCTTACAAGGTTTAGTATAAACTAAATTCAGAACAGATGAGAACACATGGGTCTAAATATATTTCGAGACTTCGGTTTGGTCTTTTATATTATTCACACTGTATGGTTTTACTGTGCGACTTAAAGAGAAATCTGATTTTCTTTTTTTTTTTTTTTAGGGATTTCAAATGAGGGGATTTGAAGACTCAGACACAAATAGACACAAGCGCAGTTACACTGCGTGGCAAGCCCAGCCTCATTGTACTGTAGGAAAAGCGAGAGGGAGGATAATTGAAAGTCGTCAGAGGAAACACCAAAGCCAAGTAATAATAACTCTGGCGAGCCAAAGAGGAAATGAAGAGAGGCCTCATCTTTGGAATGGACAGTGGAGGACGTGCTGCAGCGCTGAATGTCATTATACTGACTGACTGCTGACAGGTAGTCCATTACCCAAGATGCACAGAGGATGAGGTGAAACCTCGCTCTGACAGGAAATGCATCGGGGAGCCTGGAATAAGTTAGGAGGGGTGGCATCAAAAGAAAAACTAAATTGGAATGTGATGTGCTGTTTATACCGAAGCCTTTGTTGTGATTTACGCATTTTAATTCTGTAGTCTGGGAGTGACACGCGGGACTTATTGACCTGGGAAATGAAAGAGACAACACAGAAATGTTTGGCAGCCCATGGTCACTACAACATTTAAAGTCTACAGTCAGCTGAAATGAGACCTTGACGAGTGATTTATATTTCATTCAGCCGGTATTAAAAAAAGGTAAGAGAGCATTAGAGTGAAGTGGAGGCATGCAGGCAAATTCTGCAGAATAAAACATGCTGTACTTTGTACTATTGACATCCACCAGGGTCCGGGTGTATTTTAGCCACATGCTTTAAAAAAAGGTAACTTCTAGAAACTAAAGGTGTTACTATTTAAATCATGTGTGATATATGTGTCATGGCTTTATAGGTTGGGTGATTCCATCTTATTGCTGTCTCGCTGCAACAATGTCGCTTCAAAGACAGCAACTGACCGCGAGTGCTCGCAGACCTGGTCTCAGTCTTCGAAGCAATCATTTAAAAGGCGACGAGATCACGAGTTCATTGCACTGGCTGCAATAATTTTGGTCGTGCTGCGGTCCCCAACCACTGTTTTAAAAAGCACTCCCACAAATTAGCTACACATTAGTTACTAATCCATCACATACCAGTCATAAGTATGGACACACTCGCCCTTCAAACCTCCAACTATACTACAAGTTCTTCAATTAGATCGAAAAAACTTTTTCCTGTGCGCTTGGGCTACAATCAGCTGACTTCAGCTAATGCAGAGGGAGAAGAAAGCAGATTGGTGTCTAACTTTGAGGAGGAGAGATATGGACGTAACTTTCATTTTTCGCACCGTACATTTGACAGTGTGCTGTCAAAGTGAGTGGTGGAGAACTCAGACTGATGTCAGCGTATATGCTGACCCCAGCCAAGCATCTAAAGCTTCATTTTCAGCAGGCAACAAAAGCAGTTACAGCACCTGTTTCTAGTGCAGAATCACACTGGCCATAACGTTTTTCTTTGAAGTGCTCTTTGTGCTGCTTTTCAGCTTTGCCGTCAGCTTTGTGGGAATACTTATACATTTACAGAAAGACCTTGTGTGTGTGTGTGTGTGTGGGGGGGGGGGGGTGT
>JAVDPK010002119.1:318949-334165 GCA_034780415.1 Cichlasoma orientale
GAGTTCCTTTCACTGGAACTAAGGGGCCAAGCCCAACTCCTGAAAAACAACCGCACACCATAATCCCCCCCCCTCCACCAAACTTTACACTTGGCACAATGCAGTCAGACAAGTACCGTTCTCCTAATACCCACACTCGTCCATCCGATTGCCAGATGGAGAAGCAATTCAATTCAATTCAAGTTATATAGTGCCAAATCACAAAAACATTCACCTCAAGGCATGAAGTGTGATACGTCACTCCAGAGAGCACATCTCCACTGCTCTAGAGTCCAGCGGTGTTGTGCTTTACACCACTGCATCTGACGCTTTGCATTGCGCTTGGTGATGTGAGGCTTGGATGCAGCTGCTCGGCCATGAAACCCATTCCATGAAGCTCTCTACGCACTGTTCTTGAGCTAATCTGAAGGCCACATGAAGTTTGAAAGTCTGTTGTGACTCACTCTGCAGAAAGTTGGTGACCTCTGCGCACCATATGCCTCAGCATCCGCTGACCCTGCGCTGTCATTTTATGTGGCCCATCACATCATGGCTGAGTTGCTGTCATTCCCAATCGCTTCCACTTTGTTATAATAGCACTAACTGTTGACTGTGGAATATTTAGTAGTGAGGAAATTTCACAACTGGACTTGTTGAACAGGTGGAATCCTACCACGGTACCACGCTGGAATTCACTGAGCTCCTGAGAGCGACCCATTCTTTCACAAATGTTTGTAGAAGCAGTCTGCATGCCCAGGTGCTTGGTTTATACACCTGTGGCCACGGAAGTGACTGGAACACCTGAATTCAATGAATTGATGGGTGAGTGAATACTTTTGGCAGTACAGTGTATACAGTACAGCGACATGAACGGGTAGTTGGAAATATAATATCCTGTAGTATTTGGAAATTAAAATAAAATTTGCTTCAATAAAGTGGCTTCTAAACAATGCTGTTTTTTTCTTTATGTTTTCTAATTGAATGTTTGGCTATTTAAGTAGTTGGACTTTTGGTGTGTGACAGTTTTAATCATTCAAAGTAATCTTAACTCTACTCTGTTCTTCTCACTTTGTGGCAACCACTTAAGAGACATCCTTTCCTCTCCTAAAAGGATACAATAGCTTTTTTTTTTTTTCCATTTTGAGTGGAAGAAATGGCTCATGCAGAGCTCAGCTCATACTTACGGGATAAATTGGGGTGCCAATGCAAGCCAGGCCTTATCACCCAAAATCATCATTGAGCGTCACAAATGCAGTTGGAGCTGAATGGGAGCAAATCCCCGCAAGCAGGCTCCAAAATCTTGTGGGAAGCATTCCCATAAGTGCAGGAGCTGCTATATCAGCAGATTAATTCTCATGGTTTTGGAATGAAATCATATAAGGGTATCACTTTTGGGTGTCTGCTTGGGAACATACCTCTCCTTCACCCTTGAGTGAGCACAGATTTTTTTTTTTGTTTGTTTGTCTCCCTATCCAATATCTCTTTGAGCCTTACCTGTGCCATGTGACCACGGGGTCCGGAGATCCGGTAGTAGTGCAAGTAAAGGTGACAGATTCCTGGTAGTCAGCTGTGGCATTGAAGGACTGCTGGAACACTGATAACACCGGAGGGACTGCAGACAGGAAAAGAGAAGAGCAAATAACACATGCCGTCATTAGATTCCGAGAGTTAATAAAATCATCCCGACTAAAAGCTAAAATTGGACTATAATCTAGCAAAACACTCAGTATTCATAATGCTACCTGGTGCAGTATTTTCAGAAGAAGTAAATAAAAGATTTTCGTGAGGAATGAATTGGCCTTGCGAGTGGCCTGTATGCAGCCGCTGGAAAATGCTACTTCTGCTGGTAATCCCGGGGGGATTTCAAATGACATTCTGACCCAGCTTTGGTAAAAACACAAAGGAGCCGAACACGCTGACGTGAAGCCATTATTCTATTGTGCGCTTCAGAAATGCTCTGCTAAATCTATATAAACAATGGCAAGAGAGAAAATGTGTTTCAACATAAAAAAAAAAAAAAAACAACTGCGAAAACTAGCGGTTGTCTTTTGTGAATAAACTATTTCTGTCAAGTGCTCGAGCTCCAACAATTGTTCCTCTTGTCAGGCCAATTTCTGCAGGATCAGAAGCAGAAGTGCTTCGCTGCCCTGATTTTGTAGGTCTGTGGTTTGAAGGACATGCAAACACAAGCTCATTTTAGGACCACAAATAAAGAAAATTGAACTCATTTTTATCATTCAGTTTGTCTTAAGGCTTCTTTGGCTTTTTGTAATCAAAGTGAAATTTCATTTCATTTCATTTTTATTTTTATTTCATTCAATCAACTTATAAATAATTCTTAGAACAACCAAAAGAAAAATCATGAATGAAAAGGAGCAAAAAGAAGTATAAACTTATAATATCTGCCCCTCACAAATATGACACAGACGTGCTGTGACACAGCTTTAAAATATCCACACAAATCATGTTTACATATTTCTGTTCATCACATATGGTTTGTGGATTTTTTTAAGTACCTGGGTCATGATTTCGAGAAAGAGACGGTGCTGCTGAGCTGTGAGATTTATTTTGGGACCTCTGACCAACACAAAGTGAGTGCCATCTACTATTATATCCAAGAGGAAGCAGATATTTGCGAAGTCATGTATACTAAGCTGATAATAAACTAGATGAATAAAAAGCACCACAGGCCTGAAGATTGGTACATTTGACTTTGGAGTGAACTGTTCCTTTATTTGCCTCTATCATGTTGCCCAAACAGAAAAACATCAAGGAGGAAAATAATTCCGACCAAGAATGAAGGATGCAATTCTACAACATGGTTTCACACTGCAGATAATAATGTTTCAAACAACCATGACAATAAAGGACCTCGGTTTACTGAGTGTATATGACCCCTATGTATCACTAAATATATAAAACACACACAGACAGACATGAAGGCTAGACCAAAAAAAAAAAGTCATATATAGTCTTGTGAAAAATAAAGTTTTCAAAGGATTCCATGCAGTGTAAAATACTAACTACACCCTATGATTCAGTAGCGTGTAGAACCACTTTTTTTTTTGTTGACTTTTTTACGTCATTGTTTTCAGTATGACTTTATCACTCACATCACTGTGGAGAAATTCTGACCCACTCTTCTTTACAACATTGCTTCAGTTCCTTGAGATTCGTGGGCATTCATTTATGCACAGCTCTCTTAGGGTCTTGCCACAGCATTTCAATCAGGTTGAAGTCTGGACATTGACTTGGCCATGCTGTGACTGCAAAATAAGCCCAAATCCTCACAGCTCCACCACCGTGCTCGACAGTTTGTATTTGATGTTTGGTTTTCATCAAAGTAGGACTCTGCATTATGGCCAGACACGTCCACTTTAGACTTGCCTGTCCAAAGGATATTATTCCAGAAGTCTTGTGGTTAGTTCAGATGCCACTTTGCAAACTTAAGCCATGCTGCCATGCTGATGTTCTTGTTAGAGAGAAGATGCTTTGGCAACCCTCCCAAACAAGCCATACTTCAGTCTTTTTCCAATAGTACTGTCATGAACTTTAACATTTAACATGCTAACGGAGGCCTGAAGAGTCTGAGATGTAGCCCTTGTTTTTTTGTTTTGTTTTGTTTTGTATTTTTTACAGATCTCTGAGCATTGCACGGTCTGACTTTCCAGTGCATGTGCTGGGACTCCTAAGGGGAATGGTACCTCCCTTGAATTTTTTTCCACTTGTGATGATCTTTCTCGGTGTAGAATGATGAACTTCAAATTATTTGGAAATGGTCTTATAACTCTTCAAAATATTGGTATACTATTAATTCTGATCCAGCACTCAAGTTTCTCAATACGCCCCCTAGTATTATGTTCATGAGACCACCTAATTTGAATACTTTGGTGAGAGCTTGTCTTCCTGCATTCGATCCTCTGTATTTTTTGCAGTCTATTCCCTTTGGTAATTATAGATATTGTAATTGCCCTCAGTGCAATTTCACACACAAAACTACCAGATTTAATCATCCATGTACAGGTAAGGTTTTTACATGCAAAACCAACAATGTTATTCATTTACTCAAGTGTCCTTGTGGTCTGGCTTACATAAGTAAAACTACCAGACCATTTAAAATTGCTACCCTATTAATTCCTGTGGAAGGGTAAGGGTGCACTTAGTTTTTCACAGGATGACATAGACCCTATGAAATCTTTCCTTTTCACAAAACTGCACAAAGTCAAAGCCTTATTTTTGCATAAACTATAGTTCATCTTTACACACAAAAACACAAACAATACAAATAGAAGTTTCCTTTAAATTCCTCTTTCATTTTCACATATTGTGCCACTGTGTGCATACTTCTTTGCTAAAACGTGGTGTCTATACGTCTAACAAGTTTGCACGCATCACGCCACGTCCACGTAAATGCAGCTCGCTTTGCAAATCTTCCACAAGCAGCCATAGTGGCGTAAACAGCAGAGGTCTTGATGACTTTATCAAGAGTATATGGCGAATGCTGTCAGGGACACGTAGCGCGCCCCTGTCATCCAATCACCTGTGGGCTGTCATCTTGTCATTGAGTGAATGGAGAGTGGAGGAAGAGCAGGCTTTCCTTCGTTCTCGCTTGCACTGACAGGGGAATGACAGCTTCATGGTACAAGCATGTTTATCAGGCATTTCAATCCATTTCACGAGCCTGTATTTATGCTTTACTTTGACTCGGACTGCAGCTGCTCTGCTGTGGTCCCGTCCAATCGCAGGGAATGATTAATCATGTCTGGAGCAGCTTACTGAAGCCCTGGAACGTTTACTCCTCTACTTTGCTTCTGCTGGGTATGTGACAACTATAGGTGAAAGTTAAGTGCACTACCTGAAATCTGGACACAAAGACACAAAATCCTATTGCGTCTGATGTCAGAGATCCTTCTTAAGAAGGGCCTAGCAGAGTTCACGTAATAGAGATGCCTCTCTTAGTACAGAGACTCCAAGAATGTACAGAGATCCTCTTTTCAAAGGAGAAAGTACTTTTATACCAAACAAGGCAAAAGTCTTGGTGACAGATCACGATTTCTTTTTTTGTTTTAAGGTTTACTACATGCATGATGTCAGGGATGTACAGTGAGGAGTATGCATCAAACATGAATGGCTTCTTCTTGGAGAAATGCACCCTGTCATCAGTAAGAGGGCTTTTAGAATGGAGGGCGGCTTTCCATCTGTCTGCTGAAGTGTTGCTCTAGCACTCGTCAGGCATCACCTTTGGCAACGAGTGTGTCTGCGAACGTGAAAGCGTGCGAATGGTTCTTGCAAGGCCAGCTCAACTTTGATCCGTCGCCAGTCATGCAGAGATCAATGTCACGAGTCAGTTAGCGGTTTCATATCTCTGGCTTCCTGTCACTTTTTCATGGGTAGTATGAGCACAGCTTAAGGTGTTGGAGTTCATTCTGCATGACTTGACCTGCTCTCACATGGCTCCATTCACAAAAGCAACAAAAAGAATATACAATCTCTTTTTCTAAGGTACTGTTACAGTGAATATGCATACACATTTACTGGACAGTTAATGGCTAATTCAAAAATACCTCAAAATTTGCAGGTCATGAGATTATTTATGTGCGTTATTGTTGTTGATCTCTACGGCTTAGCACTTAAATCTAGGACCATGAGCCATCTTAAGTCTCTTTGTGGGCCTGAGAATTTCTCTTCCTTCTTTCCTGTCTGCTGTCAAATTATCAAGACACTTCAATGCACCATGTGAGAATCTACTGCGGGTAAGGAAAAGCAGAGGTTGGAATGCTACTGGATCAATCCCACAACATCTGAAGGATGAGATCAATGCTATCTCCACTCCTCTACTTTTTCTTGATGAAAAGTACTGCCTTGCATGTTGAAAGGTCACCAAACTCCTCCTCGCCCTCCTCTTTTTTTCTTCCTTTCTGAAAGAGGGCCAGCTAAAAGCTGCAGGAGCCCAATTCCTTGGTATGAAAAAATGGTATGAAAAATGAGTAAAGGCCAGACAACAGCATCAGGAAGTGCTATATTTGCCAATTAGCCCACTAGCTCCACATACTGCACTGCCATCATTTGATCCAATTACATCGCACAATCAAGGTAATGAAAATGCTCACTAATGCCCGGTCAATGCAAGGTCATGTGATCACATGTTAATATCCAAATAATGTAATGTGCCTGGATACAGGCTAAACCATCATAATATGTAGGTTTAAATGAGGTTTTAGCAGGTTAGTAGTGGAAGCTAAATATTACAGGTTAGTAAAATAAGGCATGTGCTGTCACCATTGTGTTTACAAGAGTTGGTCTGCTTTTAATTAGAAAACATAAATTAAAACAAACAAAATGCTCATTTGCAGCAAATTAAAAAATATCCACCGTCAGTTGAAAATTTGTTCCGTGTAATCAGACACGCACTCATTCTAATTCTACCCCAACTTGATATTTGAATAAGTTAATTTATTCTGCGAGACGAGGACCAACAAAACACAAGACCAACACTACCCACATGGAGAAATGAGTGCATATGAATGAAAGGAAATCGCTGGAAAGCAAGAAGTCTTTGAGAAGCGTGCTATTGCAATCCTAATAAAAGCCTACTTCACAGGTGCTTGTGCGAAATGTGCGCGACCGTAACTGGCAGCCGCACGAGGCTGTTCTCTCCGTGCAGCGTTTGTTTCCCTCTGATCGCATCGAAAGGGTTGGGAAAAAAAAAGCTCGAAAGGTGTCACTTTGCGGGAAAACCAAGCTGGATGTGTTTTAAATACTCCAAAAACTGTAAAGAGCCCTAATTGGGTTTGGGAGTTATTAAGAGATAATGAAATGAATTTGTCCTCCAAGTAATGACATCCAGAGGACACTTATTCCACCTAGATCTAAAAACAACTCAAAATGGAAATTAAATATTAAATATGGCTTTAGGACTTAAAATACTGCTTTTTGATGAAGAACAACAGTGAAGCAGGTAGATTTTTTTTTTGGTTACATACTTGGCACAGCGAATAGGGAATTCTAATCAAAACAAAGCATCACCACAGATACCTAATGAACCAATGCTGCAGTGTTCTGTAGTCTTTCTTAAAAGATCAATTACACTAACAGCACCGGTGTGTATTACCGTGCAGCAAAATACTCTTCACGGTGCATCTCAGTTCCATAGCGTCTGATCTGTGTGCTGTCTCATGTTGTCTATGTACTCTACCATTTCCCCTAAGAATAATAATAATGAAAAAAAAAAATCATCGCCATTTTTGTCTGTAAAAATCAACACAATATGGAACACTTGGCACACAACTGTAGACACACATTTTAGGTGCAGGGAGCTTTTCAGGGATAAAAATGGCCTAAGCAATAATCAAACACTATGAGTCCTTTCCAATAGTTCTGACTCTGCGAGTGAGAGGAGCAAGCATCTGGCTGACATGATAACCATTGATTTCCAAGCCAATAGATCTCTATTCTCCAGCGTCCCCCCCCTCTCTCTTCCTATGCAATACGCTCCCACATCAGTGGGCCTTGTTGAAACAGGCCTGTTAATGAGACAAACTGCCAAGCAAGAAGACTTCAAAAGAGCAAATCAGCAACAGGGTTTAAGCATCCAAAAAGAATCTGGCGAGCTTCATGAATTCTTCATGTATTAGTCATATGCTTGAAACTTCAGAGGCTCGGGTGAGATAATGCAGGGTTCACAGACATTCCCCACCAATGCGAGAATACACGAAAACATATTTAAAGATAACTAGTTTTAAATGCAGGAGCTGGAGGACTTGTTTTCTGTTAGCCTCTAATTAGCTTCAATAAAGTCGGGCTCACCCGTGTTTAGAAGTCGGGAAATTCTCTTGGTTAAAGACCCCTGTTGGGTGTCTGCTCAGGATTTGATTCACCCTCTAGATCTGCACACTAGCTGGAGTCAAACCAGCCCTGGTTTACAACTGGGGATGTAATGTAACAGAGAAGGGTATTTATAGTCACTTATTGCACATGAAGCAATTTTGATTGACGCTGCTGCGAAATCAGTTAAGAAATCTTGAAGGACACAGCCGGTAGTTTCCGCTGACAGCTGAAAGGGAGAAAATTATGGGTTCTGGTGTTTGAGTGAGTGAACCCACAATTAAGTGGATGTGTTGAGGAAGGATACGGGCAAAAATCAGGAAGTTATTTCCATTTTTCATCATCATCAGCTGCTATAGCAACTGGCTGCTCTGGCTACTGGGTCATCAAAATGTAGAGATGATTCAAAATCTGTATTTGAAGGGTTAAAAATGAAATCCTTGCTTGTTTTCTTATTACTCCTCCCAGTCTCAAACTGGGGAGCTTTTTCGTGTCAGGTAAAGTGTTAACCACAGCAATACAGAGACACTTTTTAGCTCCTTTACTGACTGAACCTACGGTATATCGAGCAATAATGTTTTTTTTCTACAGTGAAATTTCTGCAGATGATTAGCTTAAATATGTCGAATTTTATAAGACCTCACTTTAAGGAATTTATTACATTCTGGAAATTTTTGCTAAAACTTTCACCACCAAGGGCAGCGTTTTACCAGTGTTGTCATGTGTTGACATGTTTTCGGATTATTACTGTTAGTCTTTTAATGTTTCAAATTTCATCTTCTCCCTCTACATCTCCTCAACAGGTTTTGCCTTTTTCCAGGCTGCCACTGTAAATAGGAATGTTATTAATGACTGGCATTGCATTAAACTTCTGTTCTATAAAATCTTTGTGTGAAGGCTTTTTTCTCTCTTTTTTGTTTCACTTTTCTTTAAATGATGTTTAAATATAGTCAATGAAAAGCTTCCATGACTTCACTGTGGTTACTTTTGAGATCACTTCCTGAAATGTTCTGCATTCTTCTAGTCACCAAGCTCTCTTGCCCTCAGGTTGATTAGCCATTCAGCGGGTGGCCTCCTTCTCTCGATACACCATCATCCTCATCTGCGGTCTGCTTTGATGATACACTGGAGACTGGGAGCTGCAGCAGGTCAGCAGAGCTTCATTCGCCGCATGCTTGCGGGGAAGAAACCACTCTTTTATCAACTGACACATGAATATTTATGTCTTCACATTGGTAGGGGGGCACAGAGAAAGTTATTTCAGCCCTGCTTTCAGAAAATATGTTGTTCTGCATCACCGGCTAAAGTAATGTCTGCTAACATGTTACTGAAATTGAGCTGACAGTTCTTCTTATGTGCTAAATCAAAAGAACAGCATGACGTATTGTTGCTGCACGCTGAATATAACAGCAAACCGCCCAATGTGGAGATGCTGATCAAGTTCAATTGTAGTTCACAATAAAAATTAACCATAAAGACACTGCAGCATTCAATCAGCCAATCAACTCAGCTGGTAACTGGATATGCAGAAACCAATTCAGGAATACAATTTGCAATCTTGTGCAGAAACTCTGAAAAATATTATTTGGCTGCTTTTTGAACAAAATGCACTAATTCGAGAGGCAATCTCACAGATACATAAAATGAATCAATGAAATAATCACACTATTGTGGGACACAAGGAGTTGAGTATTGAATACTCACATTGCCATTGAATAAGCCTCTTCTACTAGCAAAATCTATCAAATAAAGTTGGCTAAGTGCTCCAAGGTTGACCTAACGGCTTCCAAAACTTTTTTCAAAATTAAATTAAATGAGATTTATAAATGGACCTCTTATTCTTTAGCAAAAAAGGCATTGGAAAAATAAATGTAAAGCTTATATACATGAATTATTAAAAACGTTGATGGGTACTCATAAATATTTTGCAATGATAAACGTTAAAAATATAAAAATTGCCATTATTTTTTTTCAATTTGCATGTCTGACTGTCACAAAATAGTTTGTGAAACCTCATTTCAACATCTCAAATTTTGCATTTGAGCCATTGCATTATTATAATTCAGTAGTGCTCCATCGGGGCAAGCAAGGCAGACAGTGCTTACCCAGTGAAATCTAAACGTGAAAGCTATCTCTCGGTGCATCTCAAAGAGCATTCTAGCATAAAGCTTCTCGCCTATTTATACCCATCCTTTAAATTACTGTCTTCTTGTAGCCATAGCTGGCTAGAATCTCTCTGGAAACAGGCTTTACTCTGCTTGACTACATGCCATTGGAATTGTACAGTGTCTTTTGATTTAATTGTATAGCATCTGTTGTTTGTGTCCCAGCAGACCTTCAAGAGCTATAATAGACAAAGTCTACCAGACCATATCTTTACATTTCAACATGCTGTAGTACCATCCTGTGGAATATTCCAACTCACTATACATCAATGGAATATTCCAACTCACTATACATCAATGGAAGAACCCTAATTAAAAATATGTATGAAGGTAATTTATAGTAACTACATAAAGTAGCTAACAAGTGCACTAACCCACAAAGAAATTGAAAACTGTTTTTTGTATCTACATACTATGCTAGATACATAAATGCCATAGCTGTACATGCTAATGAAAACGGTAAAGCGTATTGAGTATGTCATGCAATTTCTGCGAACCCGTTAGAGGAAGGATACAGCGCTCTGGGACACGTTGAGTGCATGATATGTAAATGTAGATCCTCTGACTTTACATGCAAAAAGAATTATTGCTCTATTGTATGTGGTTGCAATTTTACCACATTTAAAAGAACTTAAGCACTTTCAGTCACAAAGGGTTAACAAAGGCTGGAGCTTGTCAAACTGTGAGGCCAGTCACTTATTCTTGTTGCTTGTGAATGCGCATTGTGGATTAACATCTGGTTTTTGATGGGACACTGATGGTAGACTACTAGACAAACTGCAACTTGCTGTGCTTTTACAGCTCTTATTTTCAGGGGGCTGCTCATTACTTGTTCATGGCTCAGAGAGGTCACAAGTTTACACGGCTTTATTCAAATGGTTTACAATCCAGAACGGTGGGGAACCAGAATTTAGAAATAGGGTGAAGCTTCATGCACCAGTGTGAAAATTGCTAAAAATGGATTATAGCAAAAACTGGGATAAAATTGAAAGAAAGAAAAAAGAGCCAGTATGATATTTCAAAAAGAAGTTCAAGCGAATTTTTGTATAGATGTGTCCAGATTCAGCTCCTTTCACTGCTGGCTGTGGCTGTGAACTTGGACAAGAATCAATGTCCAGTCTTATTTTGGCACAAAACAGTGTTTTAAGTCCTCCAAGTTAGACCTCTGGAGATGAGGGTGAGTCCAAGCATGCCCTGTAGCTGTATCAGTTTAGTTCTCCATCCTTTCTTCTACCTTCTTCTTTCAGGAATCTTCAAACAGAGAAGAACTGTGTTTCTGGCTTTTTTTTCCCTCCACAGTTTGTGTCTTAACATGCTGCCAAATCCCCAGGCATCACAACAGGGAACCGTTTACTGTCTGTACCTGACAGATAAAACATGTACCCTGTTGCACTCATTGACACACCTGAGGCTCCTAGCAATCTACTTAATCTCCATCTGCTTGTGTTGTCTGACCAATGCAGGTTGTCGATACAGTAGATCCTCTAGCAACCCCTGTGGCTTTCGAAAATTGCTGCAAAGGTAGAACTTCTTGCTCCAATTTGGTTTCACAATTGCAAAGGAAGGGAATAATCTTAGTCAACCCTACTGAAGCAAAACACTCTGTAAATGAAAGACAGTGGTGTTCGGATCAAACATGATTCAAATTCTAGCCTCTTCCCCAGCCTACAAAAATAGCTCTTCAAATGAGATGTGCAGCTTAAGGGGTTGAAATAGAAATAACTGGGATGCTCAGGTTTGCTTGTGTAAATGACTGAGAGTAAAAGCTAGGGCATAGGTGCAATATGGATTTCCATAGTTGAACAGCACAGGCCTTGGTGCACTGATGACAACTCCTTAGGGACTCTTTACACCGTCGAAAAACCAAAAGGTGGACAGAGGAACCACAAGGCAGCACATCCACTGCTTTGTTCTTGGACACTTTGCACATTGACACAGAGGTGTAGTATTACCATGAACAGCTCAGTGGATGACATGTTCTCACTTTCTACAAAGATGGAGAACTTATGCTATTTGGCTGCGCCATGACACTAGGTGGCATTTACGCAAATGCCCTTTCTATCTTCCCTACCTTCAGACCAACTCTCTGTACTCTCTTTTATGCTAGAGGCTTAACTGAAAGTCTCTCTGAGCCATGGGACAACTGCTACCTCAGTAGTAGTGTGAGAAGGTGTAAAAGAAAAGCATCAATCTGCAATAGTAGATTTTCTGCACCACTTGGATGCCATGTAGCTGTAAACACATAATGGACTGTTTACACAACCAACTGAGACAGAGCGATATTAATATTTAGGTTTAAGTTACCCAATGAATGTACTGTTCCCATCTTATTAGCTTTATTTTGGTCTCCACAAATTTCTGAATTAATTACTTAGCTCTTTAGGCCTTTTGCTTGTCACCTGCCAGTTGGTAAGTTTACTGTTTGAAGCTGACCAGTTTATGTACAAAAATCTTAACAGACTGTGGAATAAAAGCACCAGACACACTGGTAGTGCTGCTTTTATATATAGCAGAGTTGTTCCATTCCATTTAGGCCCAGTCTAGGCAGGCCCACAAGTCCACAGTGGACAGCCCACTGTAGGATCCTGTAAGGGCATGAACCTCATTTTGCGGGGCTGTGTGGAGAAGGCAAACCCACACTTTTTCATCGTTTCTTGTTTCATGTTGAGGAAAAGAGAAGTGCTGCTTATGTAGTGACTTAAACCTGCATTCCTTCTAATGACCAGCAGGCGGCAACTCCTCAGTTTATCTTAATCACTTGTTTCAAATTCAAAGTCTTTCCATTGATGAGAGAGCATTCCTCTCTCCTCACACGCCCTTTCAATAAAAGGAAGGTGACAATTACCAAATAATCAAGTTGCGGCTTCAAAATAGTAGTCAACGACTTAATGGAGGATGTAACATTGTCCGTGCCTTTGTACCTTTACACACAGTCTATGTTCTGAATGAGCAGTTGCATCGCAATCCTCCTATTTGATTTCCTCTCCTCCAGGTGGACAGCTTTAAGGGAACATTTCACATTCTTAGAAAAAAGGAGACAAATGCACTGGTGCGACAGATGTCCCCTAGTCTGGTGGTACCACACCAAAACTCATTTGTTTTAAAAAGACTTATTTAGCTTTAAGTGCTTTATATATTTCATGAAGACCAAACAGTGCAGCTTTTGTCTCATTCTTGCAAAATTCGAGAGTCTTCATGGACCGGCAGAATAAGTCTCCTGGTGGCAAAGTGAAGTTCAGCTTAAAGCATCTCCCCCTGGGTGTGGCTCCCTCACAGAGTTAGGATGCTCAGCAAAGTCTGTCCCGTCTCAGCACCACATGGCAAGTGTCGTGTCGCTGCAATAATAGGTCGTGCCTCATTGAGCAGGCTTATTGGATCGTCCTCAGAAGTGAGGTAAGTGGTGTGCTAAATTGAATGCAATTCATAGTTTTTGGCGGAGGCTTGATCTGCTATTACATTAGGTGTGAGAGAATTACATAGGCAGAGACAATACTGCAGCTGTTCAACTGTTGCAAGGCGCTCGTGGCTTTCGTAAAATCACATTCCAATCACCTCAGCAGTCTCAGGTGACTCACTGTAAATGAGGACAAATGAGAAAATTAATATGACACCCTTCAATTTTTGGGGCCACAGTGCCCAAAGCCATTGCTAATTGAAATTCTCAATCACGCTAAAGAATAGAGAGAATTCCAAAATAAAATCACAGCAACAGTAGCCAGCGTAGACCAGCTAGTAAGTATGCATGATTCAGTGAAACTGAATCTGTCATAGCTGACAGCTCTTTTCTGATACTACAACTACAGGTCTGTGCATTCAACCTGAATTTCCATCTGAGTTCTTGCACAACAGCACGACTTGTTTCAGCGTCACTGACTTCACTCCGCAGATGATCAAAACTCTGTAAACAAGCTATGAAATGTGTCAACTTCGCGGTATAGTAGTCAAGTATTCTTAAGTAATCGTCAACAAACTGACAGCTTACATGGCGCAGCTATTACACCTTCTGTCTCCAGATTTAGCAGCAACAAACTAGATGACAAAATAAATAAATAAACAATGCTTTCTTTGAAGGAAGCAAATTAGTGGTAATTAATCATAAGGATGTGGCCTTGATTTAATTTTATTTTCTTTTGCAGTCACGGAGGAAAGGTACTGCTGAGCTAATCTCATTCAGTTATTATGTTTTTAACCTTGGGCACCTGAAATCCTGAAGGCCTTGTAAGTGCACGAATGAAAAGAATGAAATATGTTCAATTTTGAAAACAACAACAACAACAAAACTGTGGAGAGGAAAGTCATAGCCTAATGTATGCTAATCTGTTGATAGTGTGTGTACAGGAGCATGGTCTGCAAACATGCAAAACTTCCTTCAGAGTTCTATTGTGACAATTACTCCTCAGCTGGGTTTGGGTTTGTATTCAGTAGAATGTTGGCTAATAGCTATGGAACAAACAAGTACAAGCACAAAAACAAAAACACTTTGACAGCACATAGCGCAATGCAGAAAAAGTGCATCTTAAGCTCCCACAGTGGCTTCACTGCAAAGTTTTTGATATGACTACTGTAATTTTTAGTGGAAGCTTTCACATTTATTTAGGCAGAGCTTGAAAACAGAGCTTGGTAGAACAAAAATTAATTAGAAAAAAAAAGGAAGGATAGTGTGTGCACAAGGAAAGTGTGTAAAGAAAAACGAGAAGGATATATGTGTGTATATATTCCCGTATATTTAGCACAAAAAGAACATTTGTGTATGGTTCTTTCACATGCTACTCATACCCTGTTTGTTAAATGAATAAACTGTTAAATTCCCAATATGTCTTGTTTCTTGACACTTCAATCATACAATCCAATAAACAACACTAAGCAAGACTCAATAGCAGAATAAGCTGTTTGGCATTGGCAGAGAAGATTTGGCAAGTTTTTCATGGGCACAACCCACAAATGCATTTTCCTTACAAATGTGGCACCATTTAAGGGGAAATAAATAGGCTTTCCAACAGCATAGGATTTATTGTCAAAAATTGTCAAAAAGCCCCCTCCCGGCCTGGGCCTGGAGGGGGCCCGGATGGGAGAGAGGATAAGATTTCAGGTAGCCAGGCCTCTATGATGTCCGAGGAGAGCTGGAGAAGGCGGGCCCTCTCCTGATTGTATCCAGATGAGCAAGGTGTATTGCCAAAGGCATAGCCTACTTTACATCACCCATCATTCATGTTTTACACGGGGGTTTTAAAGGTTGCCACAGTCAGGA
>JAVDPK010002119.1:334873-352343 GCA_034780415.1 Cichlasoma orientale
GTATCAAAAATGACTTCAAGTATCTTCCTGGGAATTGGTATCAACTTTAAAATTCTAACACTGAAATGCCTCTAACACACACTTGGCACCATTGAGGCACAAATTACAGCAGGGGAATCCCTCCATCACTGTAATCCATCAAAAAAGCTAATTTTCTTGTTATCCACACTGCAAAACTTTAGGTTTTCCCAATCTGCCCCTGAAGAATTCCCCAGCTGCCAAGCTATATTGAGTACAGATCCATACAAAAACTTCACTGTTAATTTGCACTGAAGTACTGGCAGCCTGATGTGTCAGCCTGTATCTGCTTTTTTACAATGAGCCTAGTTTAATCTACAAAACCAGTTTATTACTGCAGAGCAAATATTAGAGTGCTGTGCTGTATATGTATAAATGTGTGTTCAGGCTTTACAGTATTAAACTGTCAGCTGTTTTGTCGTCATTATACTGACTATTATAGAAACTGTTTTTTTTTTTTAACACTTGCCCATTTACCCTGATTTCACTTGTGTCTTCTCTGAAGATGGCAGTAGCCCACACAGGACTTATTGTAAGTAAATGTTAAAAAAAAAATAGATAAATAAACCAAAAAAAAAAAAAAACCGAACTCACCGTTGACCACCACCGCAATGTCCACAAAATCGATCTCCCCGCGGGCCTCTACGCTGGCTTCACAGCGGTACACGCCCTCGTTAGCCTTGGTCACCTGATGGATCTGCAGGTTGTTGTTGGGCAACACCTGGAACCTGCCTTCACAGTGAAAATGAGGACAGACGGACAGCCAGGCAAAGGCAGAAAGGGAGAGCGGAAGACGGAAATGACAAAAGAAAAACAGCGTATGATAGAGAGAGAAGCGAGATAAGAAAGTTAGGAAAACAGCAGGAGAAAATTGCCATCTCCACTCTTCAGTAGTTAGACTGTCAATCTTCACTTCAGCACATTTACCTGATAAAGTCCACACAGATAAACACCCATGCAATTACAGTTCCACGCAGTCTCCTATTGTGGCTACTGGGAGATTGGCCTGGATTGCTCCGGCCTCTATCTCATTTCTCTCAAGCAAATATATTTATAACCACGCATCGTAATTAGAGTGAAATGATTAAAGAAAAAAAAATTTCTCCCCCATGTTTCATCATTACCTTGCTGCTGAAGATTTGAATTTCAATTAAAAACCATGACAGATTCGAGGGGTCACTCTTTCTAATCTGTTCAGGCATGCGTTTTGTCTGGAAGGAGGATGGGGAAGCGGTGTAGAGAGTTGTAAATCAGGGAGGAGGTGAAGAAGAAATAATGAGTCCTAGTCTGCTGGTTCTAACTACAGCACCTGCTTTCTATCAGGGAAGAATGTTACTGAAAGGGAATCTCTCCTCTCAGTGAGTCTCTTCCTCTATCTTTCCTTTCTTTTAATATTAAGTAGACTACCCTCCTGACATTTAACACTATTAATGCTAAAAAAAAAAGGGTGGTATTACCAGAAAGAGCTTTACAAATGACATACATCAGCCTTCCCTCAAATAGGATGAAAGATGATAGACAATAGCGCCGCATAAATCCACCCATTAGCTGGCTTTATTCCAAAAGATGCAGAGTGTTGCTTTGCATTTTATCTCATGGGAAGCGGCGTCTTCGAATGTCGCCATCCGACTGCTATATAATCCATCCTCTCAGTCGCTTGTTAACATCATTTCTGTCCAAGTTAGCCGCCTCCCTCCGGGCCTGATGGGGTTTCTATTCATAGAATTTTATACCTTTGTCTTATTGTGATTCCACACAAAAGAAGGGAATAGCATTTCCCAGAGAACTGAAGCTTTGCCACATTAGTGGGCCTTTTCAATAAGAGCGAGAGCGTTGGGCACACAGAGACTCACAAGCTTTTTCCCCTCAATAATTGAGTGTTTTTGGCATGTTTTACATTCATCGTATAATCCCTTTGAGATCGTGGCTTACATGCAACTTTTATTATTATCATAAATTACTAAAATAGTCACGATCAGTTACACTGTTTGACTGTTTGCTGTTAAGAAGAGGTATTATAACCAAACGCTTTCCTTGAGTCAGGAATTTGGAATGGTTTGATCCAAAAATGTTTCATACCTAAAACTCTTTACATTAATAACAGCCATGCCAAATCAACCATAAGCTAACCGTAACTGTTGTCTCAAAGCTTCATGTTTGGCATCTGCTTTTTTGAGCTGGATGTGGCCATCTTTGGATGTGAGGGTATGTGTGCTAAGCTAGCTGCTAAAGCAAGCTCGGTTAGCAAGTTGCAGCCATAAACTTCATGGGTGATGTGTTAGTATGAGCCTAACTGTGCATAACTTTAAGCCTTAAGCCTGATATCATCTCTTTGACAATCTATCAGCAGCAGCATTTATATCGGCCGTGATAAATGAAACTTAAAAAAGGAAAGAAGAGACCTTTCAGCCATGTTTTGCGTGTTGCTGCTGCATCAGCAACATATACTTGGTGTATTATTTAAAACTTTACTCCCAATGCAAGTCTTACAAATGGGGAAATTAACTTTAGATGCCGTGTTTTGATTATACCAGGCTGTTTACTTTATCTTTTAAACTGGCCGTTGTAACATGACAGTCTATGGGGATAAACTCGCGTATCACATCATTCATGTGCACAAAGTAGCAAAACTGCTCTGTACCACTCTTAGTGGGCAAAAACTAAAACTTTTTACCAAGATTACGTGATTATATTATGCAACCCCAATTCCAAGGAAAGCTGGGACGCTATGTAAAATGTGAATCAAAACAGAATGCAATTATTTGCGAATCTCGTAAACCCGTATTTTATTCACCAAACAAAAGTCAAATGTTTAAACTGAGAAAATGCACTATTTTAAGAAAAAAAAAAGTCATATTTAATTTGATGGGCATGATGGTAGAACTATGATTAGCACTTTTGCCAGAGTAAATGACTGGAAACTGAGGAGACCAGTTGCTGGACCTCTGGGAGAGGAATGTTTTTGTCTGACATAGGATTCTAGCTGCTCAATCGTCCTTCCAGAACACTTTTCAATGCAGAGCTGCCTGCAGGCATCAGATTTCTCCAGATTGAATCTTTATGACATTATGTACTGTTGATGATGAAACGTTCAAGGTCTTCACAAGTTCACACTCAGGAACATTATTCTGAAATCGTTCCACAATTTGTAGCCGCGGCTTTTTGCTGCGGACCGACTGCTTAACCTCTGCTCATCTTTATTTCTGAGGAGCTCCGCTTCTCTAAGATGCTCTTTTGATATCCAATCATGTTACTGACCTGTTGCCAATTAAAGTAATTAGTTGTAAAATATTCTTCCAGACATTTCTTTTTCAGTACACTTACTTTTCCAGCCTTTTGTTACCACCGTCCCAACTTTTCTGAGACGTGCTGCTGCCATCAAATTCGGAATGAGCTAATATTTGTCTAAAAATGTCACGTTTCCTCCCTTTAAAATGTGTTTTCGGTGTTTTATTGTGAGTAAAATACTGGTCATGAATCATTGCATTTTTATATTCTTTTCTAATTTTTGTCTAATTTGGACATATTTATATTTATATTTAGGCCTTCTTAATACCTTTGAAGTAACTTAACATGCAAAAGTTTTTGTGACCTCAAATAGTGGAGGAGTAAAATGTAAGAATGTATGCAATAATTCTCTTTTAAATCAGCAAAAACAGTAATAAAAATAGCCAACGTTTGAAAGCAGGGTGGCAAAACTTACTGTGGTGCTCCTCGGTAATCTCTCTGTCCTGGTAGTACCACACCACCACGGGCACCGGAGAGCTTATGACGTCACACACCACTTCTGCCGTCTCACCGCTGCGGAACTCCTGCGGTGACTGAACATCCCGGAATGTCAACCTCTCTGCAAGATCAAACAAGATGGAGATTGAACAGCTTTTTTTTTTTTTTACCCCCCTTCTGAGCATTCAGAACAGACAATTTATTGCAGGTCTGAACATCAAAAGGAAAATAAGCAGACATTGCTGTGCTTTTACTGCCCTGGTAACTATGACTGTTTTGAGACAGAACATAAAAGCTGGGCTTTAAAAAAAAAATGTTTTAAAATATATTTCCTTCCACTTCTTTGTCTGGGTTGCATCCTGTAAGGAACGAGTTTGCCATTTTAAGGTAATTTGCTGTTAATATGGTTTAATATTAGGTTAGGACGGTCAATTGGCTGCTTATATTGCGGCTAGACAACAACGGCTGCAAAAGTATGAAAGCCGGGGGGGGGGGGGCATCATATTTCAGAGGTAAAGTTGGATTCGATTTGTAAGTTTACAAGAAAAAATACAAAGTAACAAACATACAGGGGAAAAAATAATTTGAATGCTTTATGTTAAGAAGCACATCTCAAGCAATTTATAGCCTAATTTGCAATCAGATCTGATAGTAAGGAGATAGGCCATATGGGATTTTAGCACAAAAGCACCACATGATTACATGGTTGCAGAAAAAAACAACAAAACAAAACAAAAAAAAACTTCCTGATGTTGACAAGTTAATAGCTGGTGTCCCCCGTTGAAATCATGTGACTTCATAATTTAAAAGAATGTTAAATTTTTGTTCTTGCAAATATAACTCTCTCTCCATCCATCCATTTTCTTCTGCTTATCCAATTAAGGGCTGCGAGTGGCACGGTGGTGCAGTGGTTAGCACTGTCACCTCACAGCAATGAGATCCTAGGTTCCAATCCGGGGCCGGGGCTCTCTGTGTGGAGCTTGAATGTTCTCTTTGCGCTTACCTGGGTACTCCTGCTTCCTCCCACAGTCCAAACGCTTGCATGCATTAGTTTAATTGGTCATTCTAAACTAGCTGTAGGTGTGAATAGTTGTCTACCTCTATGTGTTAGCCGTTCGACACACTTGCAACCTGTCCAGGGTGTAACTATGTAACTAATGCTGGATAATTTTTTTCAATACATTTTTTTTCTCTGAAAGCTACCCCCTCCTCTGGCTCCACAATGACCCTTAATATGCCATTGTACAAAATGAATGAAACTAAGTAAGAACATTATTTTTCCACTATGAGGAATGGGTGGTTTAAATCTGAAAGACCATGCAGTCAAATTATATAGATTTTATTGTGAACAACCACACTTCCAACAGTGTTTTATTGGGTGCACCATGATGGTTTGAGCCAAGCATATTTTTTGACCACAGAGAGGAGAAAAGATGGGCACAGCCTACAATTATTCAGATCACCAAGACAGTGCCAGCAAAAACGCTCAGCTTGAGTGTATTAACAGGACTTTATGAACCAATGTGCGATGTCGTGGTGTCTGCAGCCATTATTTATACTATTCATAGGACCATGCAGCTGGTTTAAACTATAATATACTGCATGCCACATACACACACACACATTCACAGTAAACATACAGTGCATTAATTCGCACTAATACCCGTAGTGTGCACAACAAATACATTATTAAGCACAGCTAGCATGTAAAATAATACCCATCAGTTCCCACCTAATTTATCTGGAAAGACATACAGGAGAGCAATTATGCACGCTGCAGATTGATGACGAGCTTTTACTCTGAAAATCAAATAAAGCAAAAGCTCAAATCCCTCTTTGACTGTTTTCTGGGACACAGATAAGACACGTCTGATGAAACAGCACCAGGTGACAGAGAAGTAAGTGTTTCAACTTGCTGCCAGTCATAACCATTACCCCCCCAAAAAATAATAAATCAATCAATGAGCGGAGTTATTCTGCAGCCTTTCTGTCTGCAGAATTAGACCAAAGCACAGGCAGGCTTTGATTCACTCTATCTTCGTTTCAGCCTTCTTTAATAGATTCCACTCGGTGCTGGTTTAAAGCTACATTTTGCGTTTTTATGTGGACGCTGTTCTCGGACCAGCGCTTCCTCACAAAGCTCACGCGATCTCTCGTCGAACTGCACTTTCCCCGCCTTTGATGTGCGTTCGGTCTGGCTCTGCTAGCGCCGCAACCACCTGCTATCACCTGCGTGCTATATTGTGAGGGTGTGAATAAATCAGCTACAGCTCCTCTATCAGTCCCTTCCCTTAGTGAGGCTTCAGCATTAGCATTTTGCTCTGTGATTTATGCCAGGCTGCTCCCCAAAATGAGCTTTCACTCCCCGGCTGCATCCTCCGCCTGTGAACGTGTCTGGCATCTCAGTGTCTTCATTAACTTCAAGGATGCCTTTGCGTGATTTTGTCATTCACTCTGTTGGCTTCTTATCACCCCCCCCCTCCCCCCTCTCCATTTGTGTTCTTTTTATTTGCAAAATCTGCTTTCTCTCCCTCTGTCTCGCTCTCAGGTTTGAACACTTCTGGTGCCACTTGTTCCTTCTGTTTGTATCCATTTCCTGTCTCTTTTGTAGTCATGCTGCTCTACAAGAGAATCAGTAAGGGAAACATCCTCTCTGGAGTAACACTCTACTGCACACTTGACACTGGCGAATTGAGAATGTACTCAGTGCTCTGGAGTTTCTTTGCCGTCATTCGCGGACACGTCACCGCGAAGATAACTGTCTGATAAGTTGATGAGCCAATTTGCCTGGACCGGTCTCAACTGTGATACAGATTTATTTCCATATGTACTGACCAATTTAGCTGGATTTGGAAAATGGGCTTGCACAGCATTATTGCTTTGCCCATTAATAAACTAACTGGCTCAGACATTGTACTTACTCTATCATGAACATGATTTTCTGTCACTTGGTTACAGCTGCAAAGGCACCACATTGCTGCAGCTAATTGATGTTTTTGGCTTTTGCCACCAGGTAAGCAAAGATTTAAAATAGGTTTTCATCTTCTGTTGGTTAGGCACAGCAATGACTTTGATTAAACTGCAATCTCGGTCCACTCTTTGCTGCTACAACAACTTCAACTCTTATGGGAAGGCTTTCCATAAGGTTTAGGAGTGTATTATGGGAATTTTTGACCATTCGTCCAGAAGCACATTTGTGAGGTCAGACCCTGATGTTGGACGAGAAGGCCTGGCTCACAGTCTCCGCTCTAATTCATCCCAAAGGTGTTCTGGTATTTGTTAAAAAGGAAATTTCACGACTGGACTTGTTGCACAGGTGGCATCCTATCACGGTACCACGCTGGAATTCACTGAGCTCCTGAGAGCGACCCATTCTTTCACAAATGTTTGTAGAAGCAGTCTGCATGCCTCGGTGCTTGGTTTATACACCTGTGGCCGTGGAAGTGATTGGAACACCCGAACTCAATGATTTGGATGGGTGAGTTTATTCTTTTGGCAATATAGTGTATCTGATCATAAAGTGAAGCATTGAAGAAACACATTTTGACCTATAGATGAAAAGCAAATCGGTTACTTAACACTCATTCTGTTGAGGCTGAGTAGATGAATTTCATAGCAAGTCTTGTAATTAGTAGGAGACTGATCGATGCTTCAAACTCATTGCTGGCTGCTACTGTGTATTTCAATGAACTTCATCAAAGTGTGGCACCAGTTTTTAAACTCAAAACCGATCTGACAATCCACTCTGCATGATTACATCCGGCCATCACGCAGAAGTCAGCAACTACTGAGAAGATGTCAACACTCTGTCTCCCACAGGTCATGAATTTCATGTAGAACATGTTGCCGCGCGCAGGCCCGCGCGCCAAATGAGGATTCCTCGTCTGTTCCGACTGTGTGCTGGCAGAACACCTGGCTGGATTTTTTTTTTTTGGGTGGTTTACATCCACATGCTGCTCGTGAAATTGACACCGAGGGCCCGGGTGAGTGATGTCTGGTTACCATGGAAACAATGGTTTTAGGGAATTGGTTATGTGTTGAATGAGGCAAAGGCTGAGTGGTGGCAGGTGTGATTGAAGCTGTGATGTCTCCACTAATGGTTCGCTGGGAGAGGATGAAAAGGCAGGCACACAGCAGGTGATGATTTCCAGACTGTGTGTACATATAATTGTGTGTGTGTGTGTGCGTGTGTGTGTGTGTGTATTTAAGTTCTGGAATCAAATCCATGTACTGTGACTTTTCCTCCAATTAAACTTTCTGTAGACTCCTGATCAAAGATGTATATGTGGGTTACTCACGCCTCAGAGTTCACTTGGTTATTATGTAATCTTTTCCTGTTTGTAGCTGCTGCATCATAATCTTTGTCTTATAACCTGTGAACAGACAGAGTTCCACCTTTGGCTTTTTTTCATGTAAACCACGCATTTTTCACACAACTGAATTAAAAATGCTCCAAAAGGCACGAAGCCCACAAACAAGAGTAGCAACTTGAATTTGCTAAAGGCTGACCTAGCAGCGTAGCAAAACTAGGTGCAAGTAAAAATACAAAAGTGTCTTTAGACTGCCCCATTTCTGTATTGTTGGCTAGAAAGTAGTATAATTTAATGCAATGTTGTGCAAAAGTCTTGAGCCACCCCTCATTTCTTTATATGTTGGTAGGAAAATGGGAAATGGGTGCAGCGATTTATAGAAGCATATGCAAGGATACAACATGGTGTGGCCACCTTCATTCTTCAGCACAGCCTGAACTCTCTGAGGCAGCTTTCTTGTCATTTCGGAAATAGTGCCTCAGGCTTCTTGAAGGACACTCAAAGCTCTTCCACCATGTTTCACAGATGGCTGTAGACATACACTCACTCCTCTCCTCTCTCCTTTGTACTTACTGACGATGACCAAAATCTTCACATTTTGATTCATCGCTCCATCAGACCTGTCGCCACTGATTTTCAGTGCAGTTCTTGTGTAATGTGGCATACCTCAGCCATTTCTCCCTGCTTCCCTTCCTATAGAATGGCTTCTTGACAGACACCTTTCCACTGTGATGGAAATTTTAAGATTCGGCTCTTCTCTGTGTTAAGCTGTCCTGACTGAATGGAAGGCTCCATAGTATCATGTTTTGTCCTTACATAAACCTCAATTACAAGATATACTCGTCTGCACGAGCTCTCCTTTGCACAGACTGTTCTGATTGTATTCTGTGACCATGGCGGATAGATAACTGGTCCCTATAAACGATTCTATGCTTGTTATTATTCTTTGTCAAATACCACGCAGACTGCAGCTGCACTCCGTATTGTTGTTTGACCTCTTTGCAAAGGCCAGTTAAAACCTCACAAAGACAACCTGTTTGTGCAGATCGATCAGATTTACACCACTGAGACCGTTTCTGATGAGACTTCAATGAACAGTAGACGGATCAGCTGAAGGTTCAGATGCATCTCTCAGGTCCTGTGTCAGGTCTTTGCTGCACCTTTTACCTATTTCTTAGGGAAATGACCTTCAGACACTGTTCACCTGCTGCAGATAGTTTGTTAGGCCTGCCACTTTTTCTTTTGTCCTCCTCTTGTCCAGTTTCATTAAATTGTTTAAGGACACACTGCACCCCATGCTGAGACATGCCAAGTTTTCAGCTTTGGGAATCACCCTGTTGGTGCAGAAAACACTATTTTATGCCTGCCAAACTGTGTTATCTTCCTTTTTTCTTTTTTGCACTTGAATTAGCCTAAAACATGTGTTTGTGTTTTTTAGATCTACATTGTAATTTTCCCTAAAAGCTCCCTGCTCCGGGAGATGATCTTAGTGTTGCCAACAGCAGCTTACATGTTTTTCCTCCTTTTATTTCCAGTGTTGTCTAAATTAAATCACAGCAATGAGCTAGTGGGGTTTCATCTGGATGTCTTGCTGAACAACACTTTAAAGATGCAGATTTCCTGATTACTGCTAGAATGGAATCAGTAAAAAAAAGGAAAAAAAAAAAGCCTGTAACCATCAACACTGTTTCCTGGGGAAAACATTAAGTTCTGCCCGGGAAATAGTGATTGGTCAGCAAGGCAGGTTAGCCTCGGCGCCCCATCCCTCATTATTCCTGACAGGATCCCAGTCCCATGGCATTACTAGGCGTCATTATACTTTAATCACAAGAATGAGTGTAACTCACGCACTCACACACAAAGTCAAAGGTAAGCATAAACCTAAAATGCATGTGCACACACACAGAGCTAACACAGCTTGCGGCTGTGGCGTGGGTAGGAATATGAATCAGCTGGTTGTCCTGGTGATCAAAAGCTAATGTGAGATGTTTATTCTCTTCGTGTCCTCGTGTTCCAATCTCCTCAGGAAGCAAACACGGAGCATCTGCGGGTAAATGTGTCAGCGTGCGCGTGTGTGTTATCGAGCTTACGGTAGATCTCCAGCACAACTGAGGCCTCCTCGGTGTGACCGCTGGCGTCGCTGGCCTGGCAGCGGTAGATGCCCGCGTCTTCGATGATGGCGTTATAAATAATGAGCTTGGAGCGGGACCCTTCTGAGTGGAGCGTCATTCGCCTAGAGGCCACGATGCGCTCGCCCTGGGGGTTGTACCACTCCAGCTTTACTGGCTCGCCGATAGCTAGCAGCAGAAAGAGAAAGAGAGATGCGTCATATAAATGGATTATATTATTTTATTTTACTGCATTTAACCAGAAAAGTAAAGATCATGTCACAACCCAGCATTTCTAATGTTTACTGTCATTGCTTGGGAAAGAGCAGTTTTCACGATTAGCCACATTCACACCTGAGATCTATAAAGAGACCGTTTTAAGTGCACTTGCCTCTTGTTGACCTTCAGCAGCTTTATGCATTTTAAAAATTAATCCAATAAGATGAAGCTGCAACAGTTTCAGCAGTCTGAAGTCGCAAGATTGCCTGTGAAAATACCAGATTGCCCTTGGGTACCATTTACTTGGCATCGCTATGCATGAGGACTCAGCCGCTAGCACACAGGCGAGTTTGCTCACAATTGGGTTCTTCTTCTTTTTAATAGACTGAGAGTCCACAATGCAGATTTCCCTGGAAAGAAAACTTTTACAGAGTGAACATTTTTTAACTAGGTATAGATGGACACCTAACTCAGAGAAGTAGAATGTGATAAACTGAAAATGGAGTCGGCATCCACAGTGACTAGCTTCGAAATCAGCTTGAATTTAGAGAGGAAAAAACCCCACAAATTATTTTAATTGGAAAGATTAAGGCATCAAGCTGCTTCAGGATTTAATCATAACACGGCCCTGCATCAGAAAATAAAATTGCCTTGGTTTTCCAGAAAATACTCAATATTACCTCATTTAATGATGCTGAGTTCAAAAATACCAATAAAACTATTCAATCACGTTTGTCCAAAATGTGAAAAATTTTTCACATAATGTCCACTTGCGATCATTGTATTTCAGCTTCTCCAACACAATATGTCTAATTTTCAGAGGTTGCTTTTAACTGGACGGAATGACCAAAGTAATTGCCATCATGCAGCAGGACCCCTTTTAGGCTGTCAGTGAACAGCCTCCACTCATCTGCATCATTCTGACAACCCATTGCACCCAAAAGACCTTCAACATCAACACAATAGGAAAAGTCATCATCCATTTCAAAGAGTGGCATGAGGGCCTGTTAAAAGAAAATTTGGTTCCTGGGACCAGAAGCTCAGCCGCTTTCTTTGGCAGATCCAAACTCTGGCTGAGTGAATAACTGCAGAAGAGATGAGCTCCTAGAAGATGGATCTTTAAAGTCCTCGTCACTAGAATGTTGTGCATCTGGAGACAAAACATCATCAGACTCTTCGCTCTCATCAACTAAGTCAGTAAAAACGGGAGGTCTCATTGCAGATTGCAGTTTAGGGTAACTGATAGATGATTTGGTTTTGGAACCGTATCCAGAAATATCGCCTAAACAGACGTAGCAGTCATCAGAGTGATTCTGTGGCTGCCTCCTTGCAACTGGAATACCAAAACCCAAACCTTTTCTCTTTCCCTCAGTCCATCCTCACAGGTTTTCGACACATGCCCGGCAAACTAAACGAGGTGCCCGTGGCTTGTCTTGGTCGCCCAAATTCATACCAAAAATGGGAGACAAAAAATGAATATTATTTTTGAAATAAGCAGCCAGAAATTAGTGAAGAACAAGTGTTCGACTTCATCCAGCAAAGATGATGCAGGGCTGTGTAACCCCTACTGAAGACATGTCAGTAATCTCTTGCTACTGTTTGCTTTGCTCTGCAGACCCGAGGACCGTCCACTGCTGCTGCTGGAACTAGTTTAGGGAACAGACGGCCTGAAATGACACGATTATGTCATAATCTTGGATTTACATGGCTAATAACTCTGTACAGAAACGGGGACATATGTAGTCCATAAATTCCGCTCGTGTTCCTAAAATCGTGCACGGCGCTCGCGTGAGTGCCAACGCCAGCGGGGGCGTAAACATCGAAACAAGCGGTAGGCCCGGCCGAAAGCTAGCTCGGGTTCTGATTAAAATGGCGGCCATATGTACCTTGTGAAACATGAACTCATCTGCTTACTGTAGGAGATGATAGAACCATCTGCCTGCAGCAGGTGCTGCTTGCCTGTAAATTCTGCAAATAAAAGTGCCAGTGTGGAGGGCCATTACTTGGCCCATCAATCAGCTAGAGACTGGAACAAGAGAGGATACAGACAGAGGCTTGTCCAGTTAGGAAACAAAAGATACAGGAAGAATAGAAGCAGCAGACATTGTTATATCATATAATAGAAAAATGGCAGGATGACCCCTTAGAAAGAGAAAATAGAAAGCAGGCGGTCTGAATACCCTTTTTTCCCCCCTCTGCAACTGTCGGTAAGATGCCCTTGAGCAAAGCTTTTATCATTCAGGTGCACAGCAGCCTGCATCAAAGGCCAGCAATGGTTCAGCTTACAACCGGCAGGAGTGACTGTGAGTAGATGGCTTCAGGTAGGGCTGGATTTTGCTGGGGACATATTTTTCCCAGCACATGTGAATTACGAAAAGAGCCCATAACTTCTATAATAATCTATTTTAATGGCCCGCAAGCACATAAAGGTAAATGATGACAAATTTCCCCTCTTGATATCCACGCCTCCAACATGCAGGCTCCAGCTGACACATGCTGACTCTGATCATCATCACAATATTTCCAACAACTATCAGCGTCGCATGCTTGGCGTGTGCTGCTCATTAGTTCCAAGGCCAACAAATCTGATGAGGCAATCAAACACAAGTGTTGCTGAAATCACATTACAGTACCGAGCGTCCCGGGCTTTTCCGACCGGAGCCTTGCGGGGAACAGATAAGCGTCTAGCATCCCCACAGGCGTCTCTTTATACCTGTTAGAATCCCAGCGTTATCAGCTCTTTCCATTTTACAGTCTGTTGACAGCGGAGACAGTTAAATATGCTCACACTGATGCAGCTAGTATGGTGACAGGCCATTTGCTTCACAGATGATCTGAGAAGACAGGAGTGCGGAGCGTGATGCCCTGTTTTCCACGCTCAGCCCTGCCTCCCTCTGTGTGTCTTTACAACCGCATGAATAGCTTGTGGAAATTTCTGTCAAACAGCTCTGAAGATCTGCATAAGCTCTGGTGTTATTACTGATTTTTGGCATAAGGGAATGACTGCCTCTCGTAACCGTAGCGTGGTGAGACTGATCACTTTTCTACCGAAATGTCTGTGATTGAATGACAGCTTGATCCTAAAAATCACAAAGAAATTACACTTCAGATGAAACCAGGATGTGCAGAAATGCTTTGTATCCTCCACAGCAGTGAGAGAGCAGACAAAAAAACCCCAAAAAAACACTGAAGCAATCTTCTCAGCTCCTGCACAAGGTAGATTATTGACTAAGGGGGCCTCTTGGTGCCAAAATTAGCTGAGCACAAGCCTAAACACTCCCAGATCCCCATGGCACCTGGCAGCAGGGTCTTGGTAGAAATTGATTTAGGTCTCCGGGGAAAGTAGGTAGCAGCAGAGCAGCAAGCTGACCAGGGAATGAATTTCACCAGTCAGCATGTATGTGTGTGCTGCTTGGTATCAAAATTATTGGTTATATATCCATCTCTGCCTGCTCTGTAATGTCTAGCCACTGGGAAAACGCAGGTCTGCTGGGACGAGGGATGTGGCCCTCCCTGCTTCGGTTATCTGAAGAACACACAGAGACGCACAATAGCTGTTGGATCTCGTCTGGCTACCGAGGCTGCTTTTGTAGCTGTCTCCTGTTTTTCTGCAGCAGCAGCTACAGCAACACTTGTTCTGGCTCTCTGCCACTTCAGTCGCATGGGAGGTTAACCACACACCTAAACACCGGTTTATCCACCTCCTTATCTGTCACGCCACGGGCCCAGGTTCATTTCAAATAAGAAAGAAAAAAAAAGCTCTGCAGTAGGCGTTGTTATTGCTCTTTGTTTTACTGCCTGTTTTCTCTAACTGTAAAAAAAAAAAAAAAAAAAGCCCAAATACTAATAAATTCATAATTATTTGTAATGATGCCTACATGTGTTTGGAAACTCTTGCTGACCTTCAAAGCTCTTCTTTGGATGTTGGCTGCATTTTGCTCTGTTCTCTTTCAACATGATCCCACACTGCTTCAGTAATGTTGAGGTGCGGGCTCTGGGGAGGACGATCCATGCCTGATAGTGTTCCATTGTGTGTTTTTCTATCCAGATATACGTTCACTGCACTGGCAGTGTGTTTGGGATCATTGTCCTGCTGACAGATAGTCTGCTCATCTGCTGTAGTTTTCTTTTTTAGGTCGTCCACTTCTCTTTTGTCCTCTGCTTGTCCACTTTCCTCGTTTACTAGGGCGCATTACACAAGATGCTGAGATATGTCCAGTTTTCAGCTAGTACTTCTTTGGGTATCTCTTGTTATTTGCCTGTCAAACTGTGATATTGTGATGGTCTGTGGGTCCTGGACCCTTGGTTTTAGTTCAATTTTTCTTTTGTTTTTACTTGTTCTAGTTCTCTTCTTTATTTCGTCCCTCTTGAAATTTAGTATTATATTTTTGTTGAGTTATTTTTTTTATTACCTTTCCAGCAACCTGTTATTATTTGAAGACCTTCATTTTGTGTTATCATTGGGTTGGTTTGTTGCCAGTATTTAGTTTTCTGGTTATTTAGTTATTGTCGTTGTTGTCGCCTTGTGTTTACAAGTGTTGTTAATCTTATATTTGGTATTGGTTCTTTATGGTTTATTTTCCTGTTTTTATTATTTATATACACATTGGTTATCCTTCAGTTAGTTCCCTTTGTGTTTCTGTTCCTCCTTCAGTCTCATTTCAGTATTTCCATGTCTGCCTGTCTGGAAATATCTTCCTCTGGGTCAAGGTAATTCTATTCCCCCCTGTTCTGTTGTGCCACACTTCCTATTTTATTTTGCTAACGGTTGTCCTCTGTGTCTTGAGCTTAACTTCCCCCCCATCTCATTATGTCCATTGTCTCCAGCTGTGTGTCCCGCCTGTTATCTCTCCCCTTGTTTTCCATGAATATATTTTCTCCGCCTCCTCTTGTTTATTGTTGTGCTGTCCCTCATTGCTGCGCGTGTCCCGGCTCTGTGTCTCCCTGCTCCGAGTGTCCCGCAGCATTTGTGTTTCCTGGTGATTTATGGGGTTTTTTTTGGATTCCATGCTTGGTTCAAGCTCATTGGCAAATTGGTGGCATTTGACTTCACTGACATGAAAACAGTTTCAGGGATCAGCACAGCAGGTCGATGGGAAGTTAACGTTTTATCTTCTGCTGTCGTAGCTCCTGCATCAGTAGCAGAAATGCGTAATCTACCAGGTTAAAGCGCTTTACTAGTCAGCGGCATTTCATTAAGACAAACAAACACAGAGGTTTCCCTTTTCTGCCTGAATGGTCCGACATTTTTCAGCGGGCTCAGAGCTGCTGCATCATTGAAATGAATTAAAGGGTTGCATATTTTTAATGAAATGCTAATTGGTATGAACACGACCTTATGCTGTGAGCGCATCACCTTGGAATATCAAATTAACTGACACTGGGAGTCATTTCTACTTAACAGACTAGTGTCTGTTTGCAGGTTCTGGACCCTCGGGGATCACGTCCCCGGTGAAACAAGAAGCGGGAACAGGAGAGCTGCTGGACACGAAATATTTTTGCATTTAAAAAGACAAAATAAAACAATTTGAATATAGAAAACGTTGCAATTGTGGTTTGTAGATACCACAGCATGCCTTTTTTTCGAAATCATTTCCTCAAAAAATGGATAATTACCGTGCAAACCAATCTTCCCATTTGGTAACAGTCCTTGGCTTTCTCACCTTGTTGTTTTGGCAGTTTCCTCCAGTTTAGCAAAAAAAAACTCACACTTTCTGTTTTCATGGGTCCGGGACTGCATTAACAAAACAAAACAAAACAAAAAAAGCAGCCCATTAAAGTAGCAAACTGTGCATGAGGAATGATTAAATGAGGTTTTTAAAGGCACACGCTATTAGCACCCAGCTGTCAGTAGCCAGCATTACTATTTGTACCTGGGATGAATATTGAGCGTGGTCATTTCCACACATATACCACAGCGTATAAAGAATGACAGAGACAAGTATCTAGGTGACCGTAGCCAGCGATGCCATTTGCATCCAAGTGCACATTAACAGAAAGTCTTTCCAAAACATGGTTAATAAGTTAGAAAAAGGAAACAAGTCACCCGAGTTTAAAAAATAATAAGTCAGCAATGACCTTTTGTTTTCACATTGGACACATACCACAGTTTCCTGGGTGAAAGCCCTGTGTTGCACCCATCCATCCACCCAGATCGCCTCCCTACAGAAATGTTGCAGCTCCACATTTGTTTTCACTTGACTTTGTAAAGTTATGCATTCAATAACTAACTTACATCGTGACTTGTTGTGTGTGCATAAAAGATATATTGAAATTTTACTGCACAAAGGGGTGCACAAGGTCATGTGACTTTTCGTGCAAATAGATGCTCCTTTTGTAAAATAATCATGTTCATCTGTTGGTACAGTTCTGGGATCTGTGCCAAAGACAGCTGACACTGTTCTGGATGCATCTACATGTGTTTCATGTATTGAAATAACTTTAATTTATACAAGAAAGTTTAGTTTTATGGTTTGCTTTATGTGTACATTAAAAAAAGAAGCTATGCGACAGAACATATGCAAATATTGTGAAGAGCTATTGTGACAGAAATTACTCGTATCTCTTCAGGCATTTGTGTTTTTCTGCTTTTCTGATCTCTGAGATCTTCAGGTCTTTTCGGTCTCCTATCGTGTCATGGCCTCAATTGAAATCACCACTGAATGCAATCTTTTTACAGTCTCATGAAAGCATGAATGTTTTTCTTTTAATCCTATCGCGTGAGGGGATTAATAAGAGCTAATTCTGCCTCTCACATTTCCCTTTCAAAGCAAAAGTCAGTGATTAGATGGCGCGTCATTCATTCTCAGCGCAAAGGTCTGTGTATTTTAGAAGAGTTTGGTGAAAATGCCATTGTGCATTAATGACCTATGTGATAACTAGCTGTAATAGAAATACTATGAAGGTCAGAATTCACAACTCTAGTCATTCTTGACCTTTGTAACAGCGTCTGACAGAGCACTTGCACAAGGTTCATTTAGCAGTAGCCAAAGCAGTAAAAGGAAAAATGTAGATTGTGCCTTTTTCATGTAATATATTATATATATATATATATATATATATATATATATATATATATACTCTTCACAT
>JAVDPK010002119.1:353871-381288 GCA_034780415.1 Cichlasoma orientale
ACATAGCCGACCGGGTCAGTTCCACTAGGGCATGCGGGCTCCCCTTCCCCCGCTCTCATAGTGGAGAAAATGCGATCAATGGTGTTGAGGGCCCAGCTCGCGATATCCATAATTCTTGATTCTTTCTTTAGGTTTTACAACCTGTTTTACCCAAGACATTAACGCATAAAAGCCATAATGATTGAAACGTATTTAAATGATGGGAACATTCTAGAAATGTTTATTATACAACCATCTATAAACATTAATACTATTAAACACTGTCCTCATTGCTAGATCATAAAAATCCTCATGTCCGGAATAACTACTTTCAGCTGCTCCCTTATTAACAAGCAGGCTGTGCATATTTGATTTGACAAATACGCCGGATCCATAACTTCCGAATGCCCTTCCTGATGCGACGCACGAGGGGTTTGTGTCGCCTCCCAGGACTGAACAGGGGATCTGTTTGATAGGGAAATGTGTGCAAACCACTACACTATAATTAGACATTAAATAAATCATTAAAAAAAGTATGAATGCAGGTGTTTTTTTTTTTTAAATATTATGATCCCCCTAATGTCTTTATTGTTAGATGATTTTGTTATATTGCAGGTGCTTGTGCATGCCAGGGTCAAGTCACCCTCTGACCTCTGTATGACCTCTGTTCCTGATGTGTACCATATATGATCATGCCTATGACACCTTCACATAGGAAGTGATATATGCTAGCCTCTGCACTGGATCATTTTCTGTGCCACTTCCGATATATGTGTGCTATCCGTGCCCACTTCCTGGAATTAGTCGTGCAAATGTGCCGCACGTGTGAGTGCTCCCTGCACTACGCTTTACGCAAAGCGTTCACGCGTGCCACAAGCCACAGGGAATAATAGGTTTCAGAGCACAGCAGTGCTGTTTGATCATTGCATCTGAGGGACACCTTATATTATTTTGCTGTTTCACTGTTTCAAGATCCTCCCCGTGACCCTTCAAAGACCAGCAGGCGTCTGTCTCAGTAGGATCTTGGGTAAACGTGGTTGACCAGAGCAGAAATCCACCTGAACAGGTATGGACCAAACTTGACCCGGAACAGCCTCAGTGCACAAACATTTTTTGTGTATTTTGGGTCACTTTAGCATAATTCATAACCTGGACGACATGCAAGGGTTAAAAAAAAACAAAAACATTTACTTTATCGGGAATGCGGAAGGGTGGTGCGATCACATATGACTGTCAGCAGACTGACTGGTGCACCGCAGTTCATGACATCTTATTCCAAAAGAATTAAAGTGACACTAAACATGAAGAAAAGTAAAAACAGAAATCTCCTAATTTAATCTCTGGTTCATGTTGGATCCCACCAAGCTGACTGCATCTCACCACCTGAGAAATTTGCATGTTCTTTGCATCGTGTTAACAGCTGTTTCCGAGTTTGGTGATTGTCAATCAAATCTAATTGACACACACCTACACAGCCCTGTGAAGCAAATCAGATGAGGGTTTTCTTTTGTTTTTTTTTTAGAGAGTTGGACTGCTATTTAAAAGTTACCAGGAAATCTTCATCTTTAGGCTACCACAGCTGATCATCATCATCATCATCTGCCTCCATCTCACCCTATCTCTAGCATCTTCCTCTGCCACACCAACCATCTCCTCCGTGGTCGTCTTCTTCGCCTCCTGCCTGGCAGCTCTATCTTCAGCATACTCGAGTATGCTGAGTTTAGTTTCACTAGCACCACCCAGCCCTGATTACTGCCAGACCTGTTGAATCAAGAAATCACTTAAATAGAAGCTGTCTGACAGAAGATCTGAAAAAGCAACACATTATGCCGCGATCGAAAGAAACAGAGGAGAAACAAAATTTTTAAATGACTGAAATTTACACAGTTTTAGTTGAAATTATTAAAAAAAAAAAACAAGAAACAGAAGAACGATTTGAGATCAGACATGAATAATGCAAAAGTAGTTTGACATTCAGCCAATATGATAAAAGGATTCCTGCTTCAGGCTGCCATGTTGCCTTATATCTGACCTTATTTTGACCTTTTTTTTCAACATCTTTAAGAAAAAGTAAGGTTGTGATCTTTTGGTAATAAATGTAGAATAAGCCTCTGATTTATTCATCCCGGCAAACTTTTTGGACCAAGAAAGACAGGCATCAAATAAACGAATCGACTTCACTCCGATTCTTTTGTCTGAAGAGCAACACACTCGTCTCTGATCTCTAAACTACTCAAACCACAAACTCGCGTACAACACAACCTCTCTGTGCTTTCTGAAACGTTCTTTTATCGATATTGATGCACGCCCGATTCACACAATAACACGTTGCAAGCGACAGCCGAAAAAAGTCACTTCATGCGTCCGCAGGCTGGTCTCGGTTTCACCGAGCTTTCGCGTTTTGCCTCTCGCTGTTTCTCAGCCCGCTCCAGTGGGCAGAATGCATGGGAATAAGGTAAAACTGAGGCTTAGCGTGACTGCCTGTGGTGAAAAAGGGCAAAAGAAAGCAGCGTGTGACACAAACACCTCCTCTCATGCACTTTGACAGCGGATGGTGGCAACTTATCTCCCTACCTACATCTACAACTCTTTCTTTTTCTACATCAAAGCCTTTTCCATTCTTCTCAGTTCTCAGCTCTCCGCAGTGAAAGCTCCTACTTTTCAATTCCTGCCAGTTTGATTCCATTCACCTCAGTTTTTTTTCTTTTCCCCATCCCACATGCAGCACGTATTAGACTTCAACGCCCCCTGGATGCTCCTCCCAGTATGTGTCTCTGCCGTCTTGGCTGTTAGCGCCACACTGAGTGTGTTGGCAGGACAGAAGAGGCAGCCAGCAGGAGACGGGCCTGGCCTGCTGGAGTGTGCGCTGCCACCCCACTGAGCCACTGGCTCCCGCATCGGGTTTTCTGCTATGTTGATATAATGTTCAGAGGGGACGGTGAAAAGGAGGAACGGTAGGGCAGGAGCATCCCCTGTGTGGATTGAGCCACAGTGGGGTCAAAGAGTCCCTCACCATATGGACGTCATGGATTGTTTCATGTTATCTCTCACACAAACGGACACTCATGAGCACTGATATAAGACCCCCTGCTGCTTCTCCGACCACCATCCAAACACTCACACATACAATACATATGCATAACACTGAAGGGGACCTATTATGGTAATTTTCAATGCCCTATTTTTATTCTTTGACTCTACTAGACCAGCTGCATTTCAAAAATAATCCTTATTTATCTGATACTGGGCCACAGTGCGAGCCGTTTCAGCTCCTCTCCTGATTGGGGCATCCTCCATTGTTAAAAAGGCCCAAAAAGTTGGGGTGGGGGGGTGGGCGTGCCATTTGTACCTGTGCAGATGAAGAACTTGGACTCTCCGACACTTAACTCCACTTTGTTCAAGGATATAGACACCTGCAGGGCGGCTGTAAGAGAACAAAAGGGAGACAGAGAAAGAAAAGATAATGGATTAGTTATTACAAGCAGACGGCAAAACACAAAGAAGTTTCACATTTGCTGACTGGATAGACATAATAGTACAAAATTGCTTTCAAAAAGCATCAACTTCTCCGGCAAAGTGGGCTGTGTCCGTCTCTTTAAGAGGTTCTGTTACATTATCCCAGGATCGCTCCGTTTTGTATGTCAGCATTTGCATCATTTGTGTGACAGGCGCTGCGCAGGTTACGCGCACGTACCCCTGCTGCATAAAGGAGCTCCTTAGGCATGTTTGCAGCTCACGCTTGTACAAGAGACATTGTCAAAGCTGAAAAGAACAGTTTATATATTCTTATTCAACTTTAACTGCTTTCAAAGTTTCCGTTCAACAGAACAACAGACAGCTATTCCTCCGCACAAAGCTCTGAGACAGATTGGCTTGATACCTTCTATTAGGCACATGGCTGTTTGTGACAAGCTTGTCAGTCAGCTTGACAATGAATGGGATCCTTTCAGCCTGAGGTAATGCTATTTGCAGTTATCTCTCTCGACGACGGTATATGAATCGAACGACAGTGCAATGGGAATTTTAAGAGCTTAAAACGAGCAGAAATCGGCAAATAACTCAATAATGCTGGTGTTTTCTTTGGTCGCAAAACTTGTCAAGCAAGGCTTTGTGCATCCTCACTGAGATACACCAGACTATTGTGCAGGGGGGGGAAAAAGGGGGGGGCCTATGCTGCCAGAAGACATCCTTTCACTTAAGAGACACAGTGAAAATGCAGGGGGAAAACTTGCAGCTGGTGGCAGTGACAGAGTCAAACTACAATCAGAGGCCGTTTGTCTGTGCTGGTCCATTGTAAGTGGCATTATAATGCCGCACAATGGGTGATCCGGTGAAAGTTTTTGAAAGGCTGAAGCAAAAGGCAGGTATCTGAGTAAGAGTCTGCCTGAAGTATTGGCTGACATGAATGTGTCAAAGGAGGAAAAAGGGAGGAGAGGGGGAAAAAAAAGCAAAAGAGGAGTTGTAGCTAAACAGCACTGTGGAGCCAAGGATGTGTCTAGATGTCTAATGTGATGAGTACTGATTGGCAACTCAGTGGGGAGAGGGTCAATTTTAGGCCAAAGCCTCTCGACGCAGCAGTAGTCACACCGCATTGCAAGACATTTGATGAGCCTGTCATATCTCAGCTCCTCATTGTCAGCCCTCGGAGCTGCGAGTCTAGTTAGGATCAAAATCAAACCACACGCAGATACAAACACACACGCGCAAGCTGAATAATACTCTAATGGATGTTAATTCTCTCTGTAACACTGGGAACTTAACAGGGTGGCTGTCAATAATTGAGGAAATGATGCAATGATTAGCCGCAGCTTCTCCGGGGAGAACGGCTCCAGCCAGCAGCAGCAGCAGCAGCATCAGCATCACACTGCTATCACCGGGAGCCATCTGTCATAACCTGAGGCTGCCTATAGATGGCAATAAAGGGGCACTGCCACATTTGCATGATAGGGTAAAGGCGCAGCCTTCAATACATTTGATCATTTCTGCAGCGCAACTCAGTTGTTAAAACATCAAACAGTCAATAGGAGAAGCTCAGAGAATGAGTGGGCTCATATCGGATGCATTGCTTTCTTATAGTGTCGCACAATGAAAAGTCCATTCTATTTGCAGGGTTTAAAATAGAAACACTTACTGTACTATTCGCACACAGAGCTGTAATTTTTATGATGCACAGTTTTTGTACTTAGTGTTAATGTGACTTCGAGAATGCTAAATAACAGCACGTTAATGTTTGAATGTTCGGCTGCTTCACTACCATCTACTGTATATTCACATTTTTTTTTGTTTTTGCAGCTGCCAGCAGCTCATCCACCTACTTTGTGCAATGCATTGTGGGAGACTGAGCATCCACCGACGGGACACTCAAAATAAAAACCACGTGGCATCCCTGAGTACACTTAAATTGGTCGCTAATTGCCTGATGTGAAAGTGCCATACACTTCAAGCGTGCCTGTAATTAGCCTGAAGTATGGAATGCAGGCACAGCTACTGTCTCCGCACACACAGGCATTGTTTCAAATGAATGCAAATGCTATTCTTGGGTTGATTAATCATGTCTATTTAACCCCGTGCCCTTCCGCACTACCTGCCTTTGACTTAAGGCAGATTCCAATCACCGCTTCTAACAGTTTAACGGTTTTCAATTATTAATTGATTCTGGTCTGCTCTTGCTGTATGTGATTGATCACATAATAACTTGCTCATAAAACTCAGCGGGCAAAAGAAAAATGACTTGATATTTTTTTTTTTCTTCCTCTTCTGCTGAAGTCATTGGTGTGAATCATATAATTAAGTTGAACCTGGGAAACATTAGTGTTCGGTTGGCATTTTTGAGCTAAAATGCACAACACAGAGTCCACGCGGCGAATATGCATTGACATTTTAATGAGAATGTTGACAGGATTTGAAATATGACATGGAATGGGAGAATTTGTTTACTCAACACTGTCTCGCCTGGAGGGGACACAAAGAGACATGCTAATTATATCAATTTTCAGGCATGGAATGTTTTCGGCTGCATTCAACTGGCTTATTACAGAGCTTGGGTCAATACGTTATGTGCCTGGTAGCAATTATCAGCTCCAATTATTAGCTCCTTTGAGAAGCTTTGGAGACAAGCAAAATAAGACAACAAACAAAACCATTGATTGCCATTTGTAATGTGTCAGAGGTGATCAATACTATATGACTTACCAGCTTTCCTAACAACAATGAGACATGAATAATTCCAGCATCAGTTATAGAATCTAAACTCGGCGACAAAGGTTAGAAAATCAGGATGTTTTCCTCAAGGTTGCTGGATTAAATCCCACAGCTGGCTGGTTATAGTGCTCAGGAGGACTACTGGAAAAAAAATACAACCTAATTTTTAAAAATGAATCATAAGTTTCTTTAATTCAGTTCAACTCAGTTTAATTTGCACAGCACCAAATGACAACAGCTGTCACCTCAAGGCAACTTATACTGTACGGTAAAGACTCGACAATATTAGAGAGAAAACCCCAACAATCAAATGACCCCCTATAAGCAATCACTTGGCGACAGTGGGAAGGAAAAACTCTCTTTTAACAGGAAGAAATCTTCAGCAGAACCAGGAGGGAGGGGTAGCCATCAGAGTTTAGTTTCTTTAATGAGCACTTAGTTTCTTTCATTTGGCCTGAATAAGCATCATCGACAAACTGAACTTCCATAACTACATTCACCATTTTGAATGCATAAAATTTATTCATACTATCAAGTATGGTCATAGAAAGTGACCAGCAAATATAAACTGTACTCGTAACAGTCAAAGGTATAATTTGTAGCCAGCATAAAGAGGCTAGCCTGCATGATTGGCACTGATGATGATGCATGCTAGCTACCTAGCTAACAGTTAACATTGTGGTTCAAAGTACATGTTACTTTTGTCCCCTTGTTGTTCATTGGGGGTGAGGGAAATAAATACAGCATAGTATCATATTTTGAATGGCCATATTGTATCGAGGATTTAACAAGGATGGGTCAAAAGAAATGGACATGACACATGTAATTGTCAAGAAGTATCATTTGAAAGTAAAACACTTGACAAAGCCACCTCCCAATTCAGAGCAAGCTAACAAAATAAGACAATCTGTCATCTACTTTATGTGCTGTGACATGACAGAGCACAAAGGTCCTGCGTCACTGCACCATCATGTTGCACATATTATTGTGGAGTAATTTGGCATTTTGTGTGGTCAGAGGCACAACAATTTGCACACTAAAATTTTGCACATTTCGTTTCTGTCAGTACATAACTCGAAGAGTTTATTTTTATGCAAAAATACAAGTAGGTATGTGTTGTATAAATTGTGCACCACATTAAAATATAGCAAATTGAGACACATTAATATATGATTGACAAAATTCAGGTAGTTCCTCTTATTTACCAATCTACTTGTTAAGTCTGACATGGCGCAAATAGTTCTTCAAATCCCAAAGGTAAATAGAGATGCACCATTAGGCCTGACGAAGGTCTAAATAGACAGATTAGTGTGGATTTTTTTCTCCCACGCAGTATAATCATGGGTCCATGCATCCCTGAAAAGAAGCTTTCAAGAGTTTGCACACTTACTCATTCACATGCATAGGTAAGTGTGTCCAAATTTTTGACAGTTACTGTATGCTTTGCAGTTTTTATAAAAAAAAACAAAACAGCCCTAGTCCTTTAGGAGTATAGGGTGAGGGTTAAACGGTTTTCAGTACAGGTACTTGTTGAGGGTCAGTCAGTGAGGTACCTCTGCAAGTGCTATGCGAATCAAAGACAACTGTCATCACACGGCCGAGCAAAGCCACTGAAAATGGGTGAAAATTCAGCCAAGAGAGCGTCTGAGAGAGCGAGGGGTCATACAGAACACGAGTGGGCGTTCTTCTGCCGTTAAGTGGTTGACTTGAATCACTTAGAGTCCCCCTGTCCATATTAACCACATTGAAAGCGAATAGACAAACAGAGGGATTGCTTTACAGCTGCACCTAAACGCAGGGATGCTGTTGGTATGTTAGCAAAGCTTTGCGGTGATATGCACACTTTAATTGAGCATGCAAACAGCATGTGTGAATACAGTTCAAGAAACAGTGGCGGAGAAATAAATGCTAAATTAGCCATGCGCTCGTGTTGCTCATGCTAGGCTAATTAGCCATGTGGAGACGCCGTGGTAATGACTGGTTAACGGATGGCAGTCTAATGAAGACCACAATATTAATAAAAAGATGTTCAGGTAAAGAGCTCTAAGCAAAAAAGACGAGATACATTACAAAACAGAGGATAACCACTGCAGTTTACAAATGCCAAGTTATTTCGGTTTTGCAGAAGCTGCCTCATGCCTCAGTCACTATATTCCTCAATGGAGGTGATTAAGGTCAGCCGAGGAGAAGCTGACTGAGCTGGCCTTGTGACATGATTCGGCGACATCTGGAAGCAGTACAACAGGGTGCAGAAACTTGCCAGCAGCTAAGTTGGTGTGACTAAATCTAGAGCAGACTGAAGCGGGCTAAACGCACCGTTGCATTTAGCAGCAGGATAAATCCAGTCTTTGATTGACAGAGTGGAGAGTGTCCAATCAGCTGGAAGGGAGAGAGGGATGTGATTCTGTAATCCTGTACTCCATAAAAAAAAAAAAAAAAAGGCCCCATTAAAGCCATGGCCAAATAAAATGCACCACAGAGAACGCGCTTTTGTGTATTTGTTTGTGCTGCTGTACATGTAAGAACGTGTGGGGGTGTATGTGTGGTTTGGTCCTTTACTATGTTGTGTGTGCGGAGTGTAGGGGGAGGTTGTGCGTGTGTGTGTGTGTGCTTGTGTGCAGATTTTTTTTTAGCACACAGAGCAGCGAGGGCCTGAGGCAAAAATGCTCTGCTTTAATTGTGTGTGATTTTGTGAAGACATTGAAGGGAATTCTTCCCTTGAACCACAGAGACAGAGACGCACACAAAGAGTGGGTAGAGCGAGCGCGAAAGCAGGAAGGGGATAAAATACTAATTACAATGTTTTGCATTCACCTAAACCTGAGTGTCTTATGCATTTCTTCAAAGATGTTAAAGGCTGACTGAAAATGTTTGCAGCAGGAAATCGGCGTCAAAAACACAAAACAGGCAGAATTTTTTTAAAGTCTTTAAACATCTCTTAGGTGAGCGCCGCCACGCGGGACTGCTGCGGATGTCTGAGGATTCTGTTAAAGGAAAGTTTTTATGATCTGGCCCTTATTTTGGTAGTTACCAAATAAGAAACAGTATTTTTTGGTTATGGTTTGGTTGACACAGCACCTCCTTCCCCAAATTAAGTCACTTCAGGTCATTGCATAGATATATAATCTAAACAGCACTGCAGAATCCTGATTGTTGAAATGACATAGATTAACTACAAAGCTGATTAATTACATTTTACGAGTGCCCACTTTATTAATGAGGTACATGGAAATGTGTAATTGATGACTTGATAAGCTACTAGTATATACACTTCCTGGCCACTTCGTTAGTGAGATTTTGCTAGTACTGGGTTCGATCCCCTTTTACCTTCAGAACTGTCTTAAATCTTGATGACACAGATTCAAACTGCTGGAAAAATTCCTCAGAGATTTTGGTCCATGTTGACACGATAGCGTCGCACAGTTGCTGCACATTTGTCGGCTACACATCCATGATCCATGATTCTCCTCTTTCACCACATCACAAAGGTGCTCTATTGGACTGAGATCTTGTGACTGTGGAGGACATTTGAGTACACAGAACTGATGTTCAAGGAAAAGAGGAACGAGGTAATGCTAGTTTGAGATGATTTGTGACATGGTGTGTTATCTGGCTGGAAGCAGCCAGCAGAAGATGGGTACACTGTGGTCATATAGGAGTGGGCATTGTCACCAATAATCCTCAGGTAGGCTGTGGTGCTTCATTATCTTCAGTTGGTATTAAGGGGCCCAAAGTGTGCCAAAAAACATCCCCCTACACCGTTATACCACCTGAACCATTGATACAAGGCAGGATGGATCAATGCTTTCATGCTGTTTACACCAAATTCGGACCATCTGAATGTCACATCAGAAATGGAGACTCATGAGACCAGGCAACTGTAGCCTCAGTTTCTGTTATTAGCTGACAGGAGTGACACCCGGTGTGGTCTTCTGCTGCTGTAGCCCACCTGCTTAAGGTTAGAAATGCTGTTCATTCAGATATGCATTTCTGCATATTATGAAGAGGAATAGATGATGACTTGCACTTGGCTCGGATTAAAGTGAAGGGGGAGTTCCGCAATGTCGGCCTCACTCTCTCTTCCCGTGGTCCAGTGGCAAGGCAAGGCCAAGACAACTGGGGATGGAACTAGGCGCAGTGGATGACCAAGATGCCCTCAATGTTCAACTCCACAGCACTTGCTCTCCACACTGTTGAGGTCATTGAACCTAGACTGGTTTCTTCCGTCCTCTGCCGGTTTCAGACGGTCATTTAAACCATGATTGGTACCCTAAGCAGGTGCTACCACTCTGGGTCAGAGCGGATCTGTGAGTAATGACTATTAAGGGGTAACTCCACATTCCCCACAGCCCCAGACATCCCTGTCTGAGGCCTAGACACTGGATGTAGTTTTACTTCGTACCCAGGTAACAGGTGCATCAGCAGCGATTGCCCGCTCTTAAAGGGTTAACTGGCATAGCATGGTTTAAGTCCATTTGTTCCCTTAGAGGGAAGGGTCACTGGACATCTGTAGAGAGTAGATCTAAGTGATCACCTTTAGCCACTCTGAATGGGCGCAGCCTCTTCAAGGATAACAATGGCCACATCCATAGGGCACAAGGTGTCACTGAATGGCTCGCTGAGTAACCTTCACAGTCACCACATATGAACCCACAACAATGTGCACAGCAGCACACTTCACCACAATCATCAAAGCACACAAAAACGTATATCTTTTGGATGAATGGTGTCCCAGTAATACCAGACACTTGAAGAATCAGTGCTACATTGTGCTACGGCCATCACTGCAGCACAGGTGACGCACACCAGTTTTTCCTAACCCTTCCTATGTGCCACCCATATGGATGTCAGTTGGGTAGCCCTTTTTATGTAAGGAAATGAAAGCATTTTTGTTATAGGGACTTGACAATGAATAAGCACTTGATTGAAAGGAAAGCAGTAACCTTTTACTAGAAGCACTGAATGCTGGAAAAGAAGTACGAGGTAATGCTGCAGAACGATTACAAAGATTAATTTCCTCCAGTGCAGCGAGGACGCTTTCATAGCATCTGGATCTTTAATTCGCATAATATAGTAAGGCTCCTGTGAAATAGTTGGTGCCAACTTTGCCTATAGATTCATCTGAAGTTGTTTTGAAGTCTGTCAAAACATACCTGTCTGCCAGTGCTGCCTCCCTCAGTCCCCAGCTCTATATATCTGTCCCTCTACATAACAAGCCTGCTTTCATGCTGCAGAGGAGAGGAGAGAAAAGGAGAGCGCTTGCTCAACTCAGCCAACCATGTCCAATCGTACCGACATACAGTCTCAGGCCACGTGTACAGTCTCAGGCACAACCCACAGCTACCTATTATCTTCCCACTCTCCCCCACACCTTCCCTGTATCTCTGCTTTTTTGCTCACTGACTGCTTTGCGATTTATGTTTCCTTCCTTAAGCCGCCGCCCGCCTCAGGCTGCGGCGGCCGTGACGGACCGCTCGCTCCCTCTCCAGTCACGGACACGCGCACGCCATGCAGCAACATGCAAATGCGCAGATGCGTCGTTTCAAGCAGATGCGCAATCTTCTGCTAATTAGCAGGAAAAGGCAACTTGATCTTATCCAGCAGGTGGCTATAATAACATGTTTTGCTCATTTCATCAGCGCCGTCTCCGTCTCTCTTTGGCCCTTTGTAGACAGAATAAAACACTGTTTATGCGCGCACACACACGTTCACACACTACAGTTACTCTCTGAATCTTATTAGCAAGGTCATTAGCATTACACTAAAACACAACATACATACTGCCTGTCACCACAAATTCTGCTGTCTGTTTTGCATTTTCCAGTTTTATTGTATCTAGTTTCACATTGTATCAGATTGGAGAAGCTGTGCAGTCAGCCCTTGGGCCACTCACTAAATTAATGCCATTTATTTTGAAGAAAGCCCTAACAGGACTGGCATGAAATTTCAAAGTGATATTTCTTAAAAGTACAGAATTACTTTACTTCCTTCTACCATAATTTTATATTACCCCCTAACTTTCTACTTGCATTTATTAGACCCATAAATATTTTAGATCAGAGCTCTAAATACTAATGAAGGTAGTCTTTGTGATTATGAAAGACACAAACTTTTTTTTTTTTTTAAAGGCTTTTAATGATGACAGAGCCTGCGGCAAGGTCCATAACAGGTCAAACGGCTCCCATTGTTCAGTTTGTAGCGCTCCCAAAAGGAAAGAAGTGTCTTCATTTATTAGATCCCCCTTCTGTGATAGAAAATACAACTTGTCACGTCTTTGTAGTGGCCCCTCTCTCTGGAAACAATGAATCTGAACAATCTGAATTGTATGCGAGTTGTGTTTCCACTTTGTTTGCTCATGACTCAGAGATGTGTCAGCAGTGGGTGGAGCATAAGCGGGGCTCTCATTTGCTACATTTCTTCTAATTAATAAATCAAACGGTGGTGTGGTGGTTAGCACTGTCGCCTCACAGCAAGAAGGTCCTGGGTTCTATGTGGAGCTTGCACGCTGGTTCTCTGAGGCTTCCTCCGACAGTCCGGCAACATGCATGTTAGGTTAACTGGCCAATCTAAATTTGCTGTCAGTGTGAATGTGAGCATGAATGGTTGTCTGCTTCTAGATTTGCAACCTGTCCAGAGGGTACCTGGACTCGTGCCCTACTGGGCCTCCAGGATAAGCAGAAAAAATGGATGGATAATAATATTAGTATTTCCATCTGTTTTTTGTAAGTGCAGTCATCATGATGAGGAATGGTCTCATCTTGGGGGTCTTTGGCGCAATCAAAGGGTGGATGTGATTAGACAGCACTGTAAACCTGTTCTTGACTCGTGTCCTTACAGATAATGTCAAACATCTCGATAACCTCGTAATGATGGCCAGTACCATTAAAAAAGGGCAAGTACAAATTAGTTAATTGATGGGCAAGTGTTTGATTGGAATATAGGAATTGTTTGGGAAGGCTCTGAGGAGCAAATTAGCTGCAAAAGTCAAAGGATAATTTTAATTATTGAAAAATCCATAAATGACCCCTCATAAAGAACCAGTAACCCTGTGTGTGTGTGTGTGTGTTTACATAGAATCTTGATATTTTTTAAACTAAGATTCTCAAGACAAGTGGTTCAGAAAACCCCTCTTGGATGCAGCTATCCAAAGAAAAATGTGAAGGAAAGTCAAAACAAGATGGTATGAAGTCGCCTTATGTCAGTCTGAGAAACTGTAAGACAACAATAGCAATATTCCTAAAGGACCATTTGTTCCACAAATCAATCACCAAACCTGTGAAGCCAGACAGACAATCGAGGCTGTGTCAGAGGGCAGATGAGTTACCAGAAGGAAAAGAACAGAGCCCCAAGTGGCAATGCAATCATCAGCTATGATAGAAATAAGGAAAGTAAAGCAACAAGGCTCCAATTCGAGTTTTCAATTGTTGCCTTGCAATCGGAGTGTCTGGGCGTCAAAGGTGATGGAAAATGTGGGAAGAGACTTGCCAAATGACATCGAAGCGTGCACGAGAAGCACACAAAGGCAGGTCAACATGCAAATCCCAACGTTTAGAGCATCAAATCTCAACAATAAAAATATCCTTTGCCATCCCAAAGTACCCCTCAGACGGAAAGACTCGGGTACAATCTTGGTATTGTCTCATGACCTTTGTCTTCCTTATCCTCCATCACAAAAATGATTTCTATTCCAGATTGCGCAGTAATGTGTGGCCTCACACTGTGACAGAATAAATCCCATTTTCTTGGATACTGTGTTTATATTTATGGAAGCATAAGAAAAAAAAAATGCAGCCTGTAAGCATAGGTTCAAGATAATGCCCTTATCCTCATTCCCTTTCTCAAAACACAATCGCGCTCCACTGGAAATTATACAGAAGCTCGGACCATTTCATTGCTATTTTTCTATTCTTTCCCACTCGCTCTGCATGTCTGAGTCCTGTGACTAATCTATTAGTCTTATTTTTTCTTATCTCTGTCACCCTACCATTTCTATTTCTTCCCTTTATCCTTTCCCTTCTCATCGGGCTCCAACCTGTTTCTGAATATGGTGACATCAGTGTGGTTTAGGGATTTGGGATAATATTCGCACCTTTCTAAGACATGAAAAAAAAAGTTTTTCCACTTTATTATTCCGATACTACACAAACAAAACAAAGTCAAAAACTTTCCTAACAGTGCCGATCTAGAGACTTCTAATTAAAATTGATGTTCAGATAAGTAAAATCAAGGTGACAATCCATCACCTCATCAGTCTGTGCGCCAGCCTTGATCACTAATGATGTGTTGATCAGGTGCAACCTTGTAACACGAAGGTAAAAGAGGAAGAGCATCACTGACAGTGTAAATGAGTTGCTCGAGCTGTTTTTTTTCTCCCCCTCTCTTTCTGAGAAATGTGGCAGTTTTCTTTTAGGTATTAATAAGGTCATCCATCAAGACAAAAAGGTTCCAGTCAAATGATTGGGTTAATAAGGCCAATTAAAATGACCGGCCATTTTTTCTGAATACAGACAAGCTAATTAAATATGTATTCATGAGATGCCACTGCTGCCACTTTAATGTCGCTTTGCAATGCTTCACTGTGGGCTTAAAACTTTCAAAACCGCGTCCTAGGAGTCGACAGAAGAGGGCCATTTTTAAATGATGTCGCCGGCTAATCACAACCACATTTGTCTGCAACGCAATACAAAGCTGATGGCCTGCTCTTCTGTTACACTTTTTTAACCTTAGTTCTACAAAGGACTTTACAAATGTGTCACATGTTCTCACACACACACACACACACACACAGTCACTGGCTAGGGGCGGCGGCTGTGGCTCAGGAGGTCGTCTATTAATTGGAAGGTCAGTGGTTCCATTCCTGGTTCCTCCAGCCGATAAGTCTGAGCGTCCTTGGGCAAGACAGCGAACCTCAAATTACCCCGATGCATCCGTCGGAGTGTGACAGTTTGCATGATAAGTAAAGCGAGGTTAAGGCACACAGCGGCATAAAGCTTTGTATGAATGAGTGAATGCGCCTCTGAAAATAGTCTGAGTGCTGAGTAAAAATAGAAAGTACCAGTCCATTTACCGTTCACTCACATATGATCACATGCAAGGTCATCGCACCTAACTTTTGCTAAAGGATCGTTCAGCACGTGGAGGCCCAGGAATCACACTGACAACCCTGCGAGTGTTTGACACGGCTATCAAATGACTGTTCTTAAATTCACCAGTTGCATTAGAATTCTTCTTCTTCTTCTTCTGTCGGCTGCTCCCTTTAGAGGTCGCCACAGTGGATCATCTGCCTCTGTCTCACCCTACCCCTAGCATCCGCCTCTGTCACACCAGTGGTGCAGTGCAGCAAGTAGGTCCTGGGGAGAAATCCACTGGCTGGCTGGAGTTGTCAAGTTTTGGTAACTGGAAATCCCTCAACAATGGATCTCAAGGGATTTGGCAGAGTAATACAAAAGTATATAGTGCAATAAGTTGCTACAAGGAGGCAAAGACTATACTAATACAATATTACAATATTTTAAGGTCTTGACCCTAATGACTGGTGTTATGATTTTATGCTATACATATAAAATGTAACTGAATTCTCAAGCGTGCTGATGGAGGTGGTGTCTAAGTGCCCCCCCCCCAGTCAAGAGAATGAACTCCAGCATATGTGGGTGAGGGTTCGCTTATGAAGATCTCTTTGAAATTCAAAATTTTCCACCCATTCAAACATATATTACATATTGATCTTGTGAGCGGGGTCGACTGAGTTCACCTCGTTAATACGCCGGCCCTTTACAGGCAGAATGAGATGAGCGAGCCCGCACGTGACGGGAGGCTTTTCCGCTTCGGTGGGAGAAGGTGACTCGATTGAGTTTTGGCGAAGAGTGATTCAGTAATAAAACCCCGAGGCCTTGGAGGCACTATCTGATTTCCAAGCAATGCTGAGAGGAAGTCTCGTAGGTTGACGGAGAGCGAAGGTCCGGCGTTTGTAAGAAGCAGACAGATGAGCAATGAAGTGTGTGTACAGCTTCCAGCAAAGAAAGAAAAAAAGTCTACAAACACAGACAAATTCTGCACATTAAGGTGTTATTTTACAAGCTTGAAGGCCAGGTTCAGAAGAGACAATCAAACAAGCAAATGCAAATAGAGGATGAGTGTCATGAGAAGGAATAGCAGTCTCAAAACACCAAGAATTACGTTGGGCTACTGTCAGCAGGAAGAGCCTTCTAGTAAACGTATGTAGGCGTTTTGCCAGTCAGATTTTCTAAGGCATGAAGCAAGAAAGGAGTTCACTGGTGATGCCACTCTCCCACCATTCTCCACTCATTTCTTCACGTTCCGAGAAAGAGGCAGCGGCAAATAAAAATAGAAGTAATCCGCTCCTTTGTTCCGCCGTTCCCCTTCGCCAGCTGTTCGTGTGGGAATAAGGCCGCTTCTTTTCTAAACACTTTTAAAGCAAACGAGTCGCAGCGATTTAAATAGCGGTTAACTCGGGTTCACTTTTCATTGCAAAAGAGCACCAAAAAAAAAAAAAAAAAAAAGCACAGGCACAGATGAGGTGACGGTGTAGAAAGATAACACAGTGGTTACTGTGGGTGGTTGCTGGCAGACTTGTCACACTGGGAGCTGAATCTTTAACAGCAGCTCATTAGTGCACCTACACTATGTATTTGTGCAACATCTGAATATTCACACGGGACGTGATTAAAAGCTTTGCGGGTGATCTCAGAGTTAACACGAGCACAGCGAGCGCGGACTTTAATGGCAACTGGACATTTGCACGCATACTTTCAAGCGGGGTTAACGTCACAATACTTCCTGCAACAAACACAGTTGCCGGCTTAATTAAGGGGCTCGCTTGCTGGAAATTTAGTCCACTTCTGTCACAAAGTGACCCCCAACTTTTCATATCCAGTACAGCTTCCTTTGCGGCGCGGAACAGAGGGGGTACGGGTCTCACTGAGCGAACTGGGATAAGAGCTTAAAGATAACATAAAACCTTTTCGTTCCTGTAGGTTGAAATCGAATGTTCACAGCGCGCGAGCAGCATAAGCACACAACACAAAACAAAGATTTGCATTTCTGCTTTATTCTGGCAAAGATTTAAAAAAAAAGAAAAAAGAAGAAAACCCTCATGTTGTTGCTTTCATCCCCAATCGGGAGCTATTCCATGTTCTTTGAAAAGAAACTGTTATATGGTCTCTGCTGGCCAGTGATTCTCGCTTTGACAATATGCAATTCTGACCGCTCCAAAGTACAATTGTACTTTCTCAAAGAGAAAGTACAATTTGTGTGAGGCTGTTGTCACATGCGACTACAAAAAAAGAAACATATCAAAGCTATATCTCTTAAACGCTTTGAGAGGATAGGATGCAAGATTTCTAAATGTGTGTAAAACACAAATAGCCACCTTCCAAACACCCACCGTGTTAAATATGTCCAAACATTTCCATCTTAATGTAGGCTCTAGCGTAAAGAAGGAAAAAAAAAACCTCTCTGGCACAAACTACAGGGAAACATCTAAACTGATCACTGAGGTGTGCCCGTCTGCTACACCTCTAAGGGATGTTATCTTTAATTCTCATTCATGCATGCTGGCGAATGAGCCGAGCAACATGTTTTGTTTTTTCTGTTCCTTTTTTCCCTCCCCGTGCAGAAACGATCATTGCTGCGGGGATTGAAATGGCACGGTGGTGGGCTGATTATTCTCCTGCCACATCCTGCCGGTGGCTGTGACATGGCCATTATCTCAGGCCCGTGGATTAATTCAGTCACAAAGGAGAGGTCACCGGCTCCTGCCAGGCTTGAGAGAGGAGACTCGGGGGGATTATTCAAGGTGGAGTCAGGCAAGGCAGAGCCGTCTTCTTTCGGCCTTGCTGCAACGAAATTCAAAGGTTTAAGGTCAAGAGTCTCTCTAATTGGGAGGGTATGTCCCGTGACAATCACTGTGCAGACCATTAAGGCTGGAATTTTCTGCTAAATGATCCACATTGTAAAGTGAATTACATTCATTTTCTGAAATTTACAGCTGAATGGGATAACGATGTGCTCTCAGTCTAAGTATGAATTGGATCGGATTGTAAATCCCAATTACACTGACACTGGAGATGAATGCACAGCACTGCTGAGGTAGGATTTGATGCTCAATTACAATGAGTTGTGCAGCTGTATGGTTTTGAATTTAAATGCATTTACCTTTTGTATAGCTTACACAGCTGCTGCAGTGTAGTGAGGAAGCGCAGTAAATAAACAATGATACCTCGTCTGGCAGCGGCGAGCGTAATGCCAGTGTTTTATTAAAATACAAGGCTGATAATGAGGATATATATTTTTTTCCATTAGGCTCGCCACACAAAAGAAAAATCAGAGCCCGAGCTAATGTCATTCTCTTCTCTGATCTCAAGATCAGTGATTCAAAGGCTTAACCTGTATTATTCACTTTTCAGCTTGTCCAATTCCTCCCACTCCAGCACACTTTTGTATTTCTATTTCCCTTTCTACCCATCACCCTTAATTTTACTCAAGTCAAAGCCTTTCATCTTCCCCTTCTCTTGCCTCATTGTGCAATGAGTTGTCTGCTCACCTTTTCTGTGTGATTCCTCTCGGATATCATGTCGCTCTGTTATTCACTCCGTCACTCACTCTCTCTCTCTCTCTCGCGCTCTCTGACAGTTTCGTGGCTGCCCATGCAGCGCTTGTGACAGAAGCCGACACCAACTGTCACTGTGGCCCCGGCCAACGAGGAATTTAGAATGCCAGGACCGGCCACCGCCGAGTCAAGCCGTGCCAGCTTAAATGTTACTCAAAACTTTCTCTCTTGCCGTTCTCCCTGAACCCTGTGCTGTAGATGCACATTCATTTCGTGGCAGAGTCAAGGGGAAGAAACGGACATGCAAAACGTGCATAGCAGCTACATAAAGAGCACTAATGTGGAAATTCTGCCCACAGGAAGGGAAAAAGTTGGGGCCTCCATCATACACCTGAGGGCTAGAACACTAGAAATGCATTTAACCTGGCTAAAATACACTGCCTGGCCAAAAAAAAAAAGTTGCCACCAAAAAAAAAGTCGTTGGACCGCCTTTAGCTTTGATTACGGCATGCATTCGCTGTGGCATTGTTTCGATAAGCTTCTGCAATGTCACAAGATTTATTTCCACCCAGTATTGCATTAAGTTAAGATCTTGCAGTGATGATGGCAGATTCTGACCACTGCGCAAAGCCTTCTCCAACACATCCCAAAGATTCTCAATGGGGTTGAGGTCTGGACTCTGTGGTGGCCAATCCATGTGTGAAAATGAGGTCTCATGCTCCCAGAATTCGAGCCCGATGAATCCTGGCATTGTCATCTTGGAATATGCCTGTGCCATCAAGGAAGAAAAAATATATTGATGGAATAACCTGGTCATACAGTATATTCAGGTAGTCAGCTGACCTCATTCTTTGAGCACATAATGTTGCTGAACCTAGACCTGACCAACTGCAGTAAAACAAAAGCTCTTTCTCTCTTTCTCTGCAGCAATCCCAGATCATAGCACTGCCCCCTTTCTCTGCAGCAATCCCAGATCATAGCACTGCCTGCTCTACAAACCCCCAGGTTTGTAGAGCAGGCACTAGGCATGATGGGGGTGTGGAAATGCTCTTACTTTCACTATTAAACGTAGCCCTGAGTGCTACTGTTGTTTTTCTTCGATCTCATTTTACCAAACGTTTAAGTGATCGCCGATCACAATCATTCAGAATTTTTTTCCGGCCACATTTCTTCCTCGAAGACGATGGGTCCGCACTTTCCTTCCAGTTTTTAATAATGTATTGGCCAGTTCTTAACCCAATTTTAGTAGTTTCTGCAATCTCCTTAGATGTTTTCTCTGCTTGATGCATGCCAATGATTTGACCCTTCTCAAACAGACTGACATCTTTTCCGCGACCACGATATGTGTCTTTCGACATGGTTGTTTAAGAAATGAGAAGCAACTCAATGCACCAGTTGGGGTTAAATAACTTGTTGCCAGCTGAAAGATAATCGCCCCTGCAGTAATTATCCAATAGGAGGCTCGTACCTGTTTGCTTAGTTAAATCCAGGTGGCGACTTTTTTTTTTTTTGGCCAGGCCGTGTATTTTAATGTGAATTCTCACAGAAAACACAAAAAGCCTGCAGCTGACTAAACAAAGGATGTCCTACTGTAGGGCAGACATTTCTTGATTATGATATTGTAATCTGAAACCTGTAAATGCATTTGTTATAAAGCACTGATTGAGACAAAATCCAGTTTTAATTAAAACTGTTTTGTTGGTTAAGTCTACTGTCTTTCTACACAGTACAAACTCCCATAATAGTTTTCACTAAAAATAAAATCCTCATATACAAAGATGTATTATTCCAATCTCTCGTCCAGAACATCAATAAGTATCATTGGAATTACTTTTAAATTAAAGTCTGCAATCTGTATACAATAAAAACAATGTAAGCAAAACCACTGTAAAAGTAAATGTTGACTTTATTCTTGAGAGTTTTTAGTCTTTTATAATAAGAAAGTCACTGCAACAAAATGTGGGGTACATGAAATAAATTTACTGTACAGCTGTTTAACTGATGGACCAGTGTGCTTAATTATACACAACTGTTCTTGATAGAGAGGCTGCAAGTGGTATTTACACTGGTGGTTTAAGCACAAACAGGTAAATTATAGTTGAGAAATTCATTTAACTGATGTAGCCACTGGTTCACTTGGGTGTTATGTGAGGAGAAACAAATGTTGGGTTTTAATTTTAGGGGTCCGATCTTATATCTTAAAGGTGGTAACTGCCCACTTGCCTTTGACCCCTCTTAATTTACATGAAGTCTCAACCCCTGAAACTTGAACCCCAACCAATCACCTGGTGAGGCTCTGCCGACTCTTGTCCCACGTGGGCTAAAAAAACATACATCACCAGGGTACCAGCTGCGTGAAGCTGACACCCCACCCACGTGAAAAATTCACGCAAAAAGATTGAGCGGTTAGTGCTCCGTTTGTGCTGGTTTGTGCCGTTAAAACCGATGGGGATGGTGACGTCATCGGCCAAAATTATAATTCATAATATCTCAGAAACGAAAGCAGCACAAACGGCGGCTTTAACGGCACAAACCAGCACAAATGGTGCACTAAAAAAGTAGACCACTCTGGTTTGTTTTGGAGCAAGATGGGGGGATGGTGACCTTTGGATGACCTAAAAAATAATCTTTAATAACTCAGAAACCAAAGCAGCACAAACGAAAATTTTAATGGCACAAACCAGCACAAACGGAGCACTATTCGCTCAATCTATTTGTGTGAATTTTTCACGTGGGTGGGATGTCAGCTTCATGCAGCTCAGGGTACCTCAAAGGTTTACAACAACTCTGACAGATGTCATAATGAAGGATCTTCTCCCGAATGTATGAAAAAACCTCTTTGACAATCCCCACTTAGCTATAATTTATCACCTGCTAATCTATGTTACAAAAACACAGGTGGGTCTGCAGAACTCCACTTGAGCCTACCTGCCATAAGACTTCCTAAAATACAACATGAGGTTACAATGTCATGTGAAACAGAGATGTTCCTGCATCCCACCGCCAAGGGCTCAAGCATATGAGGAATAGATATAACAGGCCTTACCTTTACCCCAGTAACCTTAAAGCATACAGTGTTCATTAATCCAGTGAGTATGACTAATATACTTTATTACGTGATATAAAAATAGTGACAGTAAATACCAATATAGAAGTGATAACAATTCCCAACACTAAGGTGTTACGTTTCTGCACCTGAAATTGAGCCACTGGGTGTTAACAGACATTCAATTCAAGTCAATTTTATTTATACAGCACCAAATCACAACAAGGAGTTGCCTCAGGGTGCTTAATATTGCAAGGTAAAGACCCTACAATAATATAATAATATAAGATGTGAGTCCAGACCCATAAACAGCATCCCTGTGCTCAGAAATTCTGTTTAAGGCGACTCTGGATGACTCTCAGGGTGGCTTACTTGGACTATCTGGGGGAGCGAGATGCAGAGTGACCACAGTAATGGGACCCTGAAAGAGAGGAGTGAGCAACTACCTGAGGAAAATAAAAGAATCAATTAAAACAGCTTCATATTAATATTAATAAGAGAACGGACTTGATCGGACAAATAAAAAAAAAATTAAAAACTATTTTGCTTGTTTCTGCTTCAATTTAAGGATCTGATCCAGAAGCCAAGCTGATATTTATATCATACATGCTTCCTTTAGGCAGTATTATTAGAAAGCATTGCTTACATTTTCATTGCTATGCAGATGATACCAGCTTTATCTATCTACAAGCCAGATGCCACACACCAATTAGTTAAACTGCAGGAACCTCTTAAAGGCATTATTAATTCCAGTAACTATTGTTGCTATCAGGCTGTCCTCAAAGCTCCCTGAAAAGCCTTCAGTTGATTCAAAATGCTGCAGCGAGAGTACTAGTGATAGGAACTTCGGCTCTTTTCAGAGAGCCGCCTCTTTCGGCTCCCAAACGGCTCCTCAGATTTTATTTAAAAAGTATGTTTAAAATGAATTACTTTAATTACTAATGACACTAATACTAATAATTTACTACCTACTATATATGTATATATTATATACTATTATATACTATATATAATTTAGTATATACTTTATTATTTATTTTTACTATTTACTATATACTAATAATTTGTCCAAACTTTACTACATTTTCTATCACTCATTTTCCTCACCGTTCCTGCATGATGCCTCTATGTAAAGCGCAAATTCCTCTTGCTCTTTCCGGTCTCTTTGCGAACTTTGCAGGAGCCTCTCCCTCTGTGTTTGATCTGTGTGGACTCACTGTGTATGTGCAAGTGCCCTCCCACCCAACCTGTCACTCGATCTAGACATAGATTCTAACACACATCTTAACCAATCATGTGCGGCTTCAACAACAACAAAAAAAAAGGCTCACAATCAGGAGCTGGCTCTTAGTCAATGGGAGTTGGCTCTTCTGATTCACTACTAAGCATCAGCTCTTAGAGCCGGCTCTTTTGTGAACGACACATCACTGACAGGAACTAGAAAGAGAGAGCATATTTCTTCCAAATTGATTTCTCTTCATTGGCTCCCTGTTAATGCTAGAATTGAATTTAAAATTCTTCTTCTCACATACAAGGTCTTGAATAATCAGGCCCCATCTCATCTTAAAGAACTCATAGTACTGTATCACCCCAGATAGTGTTTTCAACAAGGATGTTGGTGACACCGAGTTAAACCACGAAATGAAGATCCTGGAGATTAGTTGCGTTTTTTTTAATAACACGTATGTGGTGAAAACTGAAATGACAGAAAATACACTCGGTCTCAACACATAGAGACGGGAATTACACAAATAAAGTGCATCAAACTCACTAAAATAACATTTCCACAAAATAAGCAGTAATATCCAAAGTCATCAGTATAAGCTGTCGGATAATTGCAACTTACGACGTTCCTGCTTGATAATTCAGAGTGGATGGCATCCCATTACATTTCCATACTGCCTCTTGCATGTGGGCCATTTGTTTACTAGCAAAAACCGGAAAACCGAAAGTGCGCGGCGGGAACCAGAAGTAGAATTTACCAATAGCATTATTTAACAAAAACTTACATAAAGCATGAATTTTTAACCATTTTCGGTGACAGAAATATTTTTAGAATTATTTATTTAAATCTATAAACTTGTTTTTTCAGAGAAATGCCTTAAGGGCAACACACCCCAATAGATCTCCTCACTCTCAGAATGCAGGCTTGCTTGTGGTTCCTAGGGTATTTAAAATTAGAATGGGAGGCAAAGCCTTCAAGTTTTAGGCCCCTCTTCTGTGGAACCAGCTCCCAGTCTGGATTCAGGAGAAAAATGCTCTCTCTACTTTTAAGATTAAGCTTAAAAGCCTGGTTTTGCCAGAGGTTTCTTCCTGTTAACAGGGAGTTTTTCCTTCCCGCTGTCGCAAAGCGTTTGCTCATAGGGGATAAGCTGATTGTTGGGGTTTTCTCTGTATTATTGTAGGGTCTTTACCTTACAATATAAAGCTCCTTGAGGCAACTGTTGTTGTGATTTGCCGGAATATAGCTAAAATTAAACTGAATTGAATTTAAAAGAGCATTTTCAGTTTAATGAAAAAAAAAACCTCCAATAAATTAAGTGTTAATAAGCGTTTATACAGTGCTGGATTTCTTTCAAATATTTATATAACTGATTTCTAAAGCCTGAATTTATTAACTGTCTCAAGTGAACCATTTTTATTGATTTTTATTGATATTATGATATTTATTTTATTTTAAATATCAGAATGTCTTATGCTGCTTTACCATCTCCTTCTTTGCTTGAATGAGTTATTTCTAATGCCCCATTAAAATAGTTAAATATATAATAATAATGATGAAGAAGAAGAAATTGCTAGTAAATTGTGAGTCTGATGTTAATTATCCTCGAGGTCTTGCAGTACCTTCACATGATCTGATCAATAAACAGAAGGCTTGTTGTATCTATGCTATTGGTTTAAGGGGTGAAAGAAGCCACGCTTTGAGTGTTCTACTGAGAAGAGTGTTCGTGGCACTAAAATCAAAAACTAGTACAATATTAACTTCAACGTGTTTTTGTAAACTGCAGAATTCAGTAACACAGGTGTAACATTTGTTCAGGTGTACTCAATGGTTTACCTAATGTTAATAGTTCCTCTAGTGTCTACCTACTTGGTGACGTTATAACTCAGATCACAAACATATTTGCCTTTTGACACACATGCAGTTTTTCTTCATTCAAGTGAATTCAGTCCTTTGACTGAATTCAGTCCTTTGACTGAATTCACTTGGGTGAATTAATTGTGATAGTAGGCTACAGCTTTTTTTTTATAAGTAACGTGTAATGTGTTAAAGTAAAGTCATCATTTCAGCATTTTATCCTTTTTATAAAAAGGTCAAATAATTGCACTACATTAAGCTCTAATGTCACAATTTGTTAGTAAAAAATCTCTTTTAAAACATTGTTTGCAGGGGGAGTTTGGAAATTTGTCTGTCATCTGAATTTGTTTTATTTTATTTTTCATTATTATTTGCCTCGATGTGTTCATAAAATTAAATCTAGCTTCAAGGCTGCTCATCATTTAATTTTAGTAAAGTAATGCAGGACTTGTGTGCTCCGGCTCATCTTTATTCCATTTCTGCAGCAGTGATAAACTCAGAGGTAGCAGTTAATAACGTTGTAAACTTTCAAGCAGCGTCTTTATGACTTACTGATTGTCTCACAGCAGATTGCAGCATGTCATCTGTAGATCCCTTTGACTAATTTACAATAAAATGTCTTTTTGGAAAAGCCAGTCATCGGTTCACCTGCAACAGTCCCTCCTGCCTTAAACATCTTGTCAGTCTCATGGCATTTAGGAGAACTGTTTTCCCAGACTTAATCAATAATTCTGCTAATTTCATAATTTCACCTCTTTTTTTTCTGTATATTTATTCAGCCACTGGTCTTCTGTTATAGCAGATTTAAAAAAACAAACAAAAAACCACACCCCAGAGATTTTAAGATCATTTTTCTCTGATTACAACTTTGTGCTCACACAGCAGGACAAACAGAAAACATCTTTTGGGAATCTTCCTTAGAGATTTCCACAGTGCCAAATCTTTCACAGTTGTACATCCTCAAAGATACGTTGCATTCTTACTTGAATGAATTAGATCAGCAAAAACCCACACAAAACAAAAGAAGGAGACCTTTTGATTTCCTAAAGTTAGAGCAAGTTATTGGATAATAAGATACATGTAGGAGGATCACCTCATCTCAAGGTGCTGAAGCCAGCCGTGCGCTAGATGGCACCTGTGCACAATCAGAAGCCTCCATGTCTCACTTGTAACAGATAAAAGGAATGCCAGCCAAAAAGGAGTTGATTTTATGACACAGAGACGAGAGAAGAGTAAAGGAAGAATCTGGCCAAACAGGTAAACCAAACATTGAATACAGCTGTGATCATATCTGTCAAGTTTAAACTGCAGGGGTTTATTTCTTGAAAATCATAGTTTTTCATGCATGTTTCATTTCATTTCATTTTTATTTTTATTTTATTCAATCAAATATAAATAATTCTTATAACAACCAAAAGAAAAATCATGAATGAAAAGGAGCAGAAAGAAGTATAAACTTATAATATCTGCCCCTCATTCACACACACACATACACACAGCAAAAAATAAATAAACAAACAAATAAAATAAATAAATAAATAAATTTTAGCTATTCAGCTTGGAAGACTGTTACTGGCATATTTCAAATACACAACATTACAGTATACACAACAAAAAATACAAAACATCAACTTATTCAATACCATATTGCTTCATTTTAATAATTTTCAGTTTTCCTTTAAATATAGAAAGAGATTGAGATTGTTTTATCTCAGTGTCAAGATTGTTCCATAAATTGACACCTTTAATTTAAATGCATCTTTCCATTGTTGTCGTTCTAAATCTTGTTTTTTTTTTAAATTTCAGTTCCTTTTAAATTATTTTTACTTTCTCTTTTAACAAATTTTTGTTGAATATTGATTGGTAATAAATTTTTATGCACTTTGCAAATAAATTTTAAAATATTAAATTCTGTCGATTCATTAAATTTCAATAAGTTTAGTTGTATAAATATTGGATTTGAATGATCTCTATATCCACTTCCATTTATAACTCTAACAGCTCTCTTCTGTAAAAGAATCGAATCAATATGTGTTTTACATGTACTACCCCACACTTCCACACAATATGTCAGATATGGAACAATCAGTGAGTTATACAAAATATACATAGCTTTTTTTATTTAATAATTCCTTTACTTTATTTAAGACAGCAATAGTTTTGGATATTTTAACTTGAATATAGTTTATATGAGCTTTCTATGACAAATGTTCATCTATAAGAACACCCAAAAACTTAATTATGATACACGTCAATTTATTTTTGTATTTTTTTACCTCTCTTGATTCCTTTGTTCTTAATTTTAAAAACTTTCTATGTAAGTAATTCTTTTTTTTACAAGCATTTTTAACCCATTTGTCAACCAAGGTTTATTAATATCATTTTCTTTTCTGATTAATTTACAATTCTTATTATATAAATGAGTCAACAAATTCAAAAATGAATCATAAGTAATATTTACATCATCTTATAGACTTCATCCCATCTCTGTTTCTTAAGATCTTCTCTCAGGGCATTCAAAGCCTCAGGTGATCTATTTCTTAT
>JAVDPK010002119.1:381388-394452 GCA_034780415.1 Cichlasoma orientale
CTGAACCTAGACCTGACCAACTGCAGCAACCCCAGATCACAGCACTGCCCCCACAGGCTTGTACAGTAGGCACTAGGAATGATGGGTGCATCACTTCACTTTAGCTGCTAGAAAGCTAACATTAGCTATGTTTTAGGAACTTGTATAACTAAGGCAATTGCAGCAGTAATAGGTTTATTTACAGCTTTCTGAATTACCCAACTCTTCCCAAAATACAAGTGGCATATCTGTTAATATCGGAGAAATATGGTAATCCAAAATTGACATTTGGCTCGACTGTTTTGCAGTTCTTTCTGCTGTAAAACACAGTGGAGGTGCTATTGTGGTTTGGGCTGCATTTCAGCCAATGGTGTTGCAGATCTTGCCGAAACTCGTGAAATTATAAAAGTAGAAAAGTACCATCAGATTTTGATCCACCATGCGATACCATCTGAAAAGCATTTGAGTCATTTTTCAGCAATTGATAAAGAAGTGAGGGATGGCTAAAGACTTTTGCACAGTACAAACAGTCGCCTTGACTGTTGCAGTGATGATGCCAGTTCCCAAATGCACCAGAATCTATCAGTTATTATGTCACAGACTCTTGTGAAATAGACGTTTAGATAATTTCCCTGGAAAAACAAATATCATAGAGCCTAAAGTCTCCTTTGTACTGCATCTAACAGAAGAGCCAACCTTCAGAGCCAAGGACCTTCATTGGGGACTGATCCAGGAATCAATTATGTTAATGGATAATTTACAACCACTCTGACAAATGATCATGTGAAGGCAGTGACTTTGAAGTGCATAAACCAGGTCTGTTATATTAGCTGTTATATAGGGAATACAGGAACACTCCTGATTATTGCAGTTCACTTTTAATAAGCTGGTCGTGAATCTATCGATTAGCTTCTATTTTTTTTTTCTTTTCAAAAGGAAGGCATGCGTGACTTTTCTCTTTAGTGCCGCACATTGATCACATTCAGGGATGAGGCTCAAAGAAAGAACTAATATGTACATGTTGTCATTAAAGCAAACCATCTTGAATATCTTAACCAGTATTGCCAGTTAGAGCAACAACACTGCAATGTATTCCTATTATTCCACTGTCATCTACAGGGGCTGTTTGTGAAATCACATCTGAGCCCAACATCTCCTGTAGCGTGGATAAAGGTCAAGTCATTATTTAATTTGATGCTGCATCTCTGAAAACAAAATAAATATATAAAAAAAAAAAGACCCGACTTTGTTGGAAGCATACTGATTTACATTAAGTCATGGATAAATGGATGGATGCCTGCGTGCACTGACGGAAGCTCCAAGGCACTTTAGCTGGTACATACAGTAAGTAGGTGACAGTTTATAGGCTAATTAATAGGCTGAGAAATCTGCATGTGGCACTACAGTGCAGCATTGAATGACTGCTTGTATGGCAGTATTGCGGTAAGCACATTAAAAAAGAATCTGTCACTGAGCTCACACATGAGTACGCCAACTCCCCACTCCGCTCCACCCCACCGTGACGGATGATAATAGCGAGTATCTATATGCATACACAGGCTCAGCTGTGCATGGCTTTCAATTAGAACTGTCAGGAACGTGCACTCTGCGCTCCATAAAGGTAAGCAAACAAATCAATATACATGGAGGGGAGTGCTCCTTCAAAACACTAGCCCCGAACCCATCTTATACCACTGTATATACTAAAGTGACAGCCATAGCCCCAAGGCAAAAATCCATATTTGCGCAAACACATCCACGAACGATTCAGCAATGCATCCCCTTTACACACACACGCTGTCCTGTATGGGCACACGCGCGCGCAGCATAAGGGCACGCTGGCAGGATACGACTTTCACAAACACAGCGCAATCAGAGACACACAAGCCTACATGCAGTACAGTGCACCACTGTGAGTATCCCTGACTCGGATAATTGTTGCCTCTGTAACTCAAAGGACAACATATCCCCGAGCTTCGGAATTAGCATATTCATTATTTAACTGGGGAGCAGCTGGCTAATTGGCAAATGAAATGCTTTCAATAATGTTCACATGAGAAGCAGAATTTGATTAAACTGAATCTGGGGAAATTTCAAAAAAAAAAAAAAGAGAGAGCGAGAGAAATGAATATAAATGAGCATGTGGAGGGGGGGAAAGATCTCTTTTGGGACATGAGCAAAGTGACAGTGTATGTCATAAGCACTGCCATTGTGCAGATGTACCGACTTTGCAGTGTTTGTGTGCAAATAAAGTAATTCACAGTCAACAGAAATGCTTCAAAACAAGGTTGCAATTATCGCAATTTCCCATCCGGCGCTATCTGTAAACCCTCCAAAAAGGAGACGGAGAATATCACAGCTCGGTTCTGGCGCAGGTACTTCTGTTTTAATGGACTGCCAGAGCCAACTGAGTCATGTCAGCTTTCTAAATCAGAAGAGGAGGAGGTGGGGGTTGGATGTGCTCATAAAAATGCCCCCACGATTCTCGTATCCGCTCATTCGAGTTAATGACACACGCTCTCAGGCCATATATCAGCGTCTGTTTGATCCTGGTCTTGGATATTAAACTTTGATGGGTCCCTGCATTCGCTAGTTCCCGGTGTACCTTCGCAGAGGACAGTGCAGAGTTCAGTCAATATGTGTGCCCATCTGATAGCCAACAGGAAATGACTTATAAATGCAGGCCAAAGCGCTGGCACCAAGCTGACACGCAGCTTCATCACAATAATCCTCCACATCCATTTTGACAATTTTTGCCACTCGTGATTTGCAACAAAAGGTGACATGTGTCAGCAGGGTAGCATCAAAGTTACCAGGAGAGTGGGAGCGGAGCAGCGGGGGGACTCGTACAACAGAGGTGTTGGGGAGGGGGTGAGAGGGACTGGGCTGACGCACAGCTGGGTCATAGCAGCAGAAGCTAGGGGTGGCTGTCAGCTGGCAGCCTGCTAAGAGTTTCCCACCAGGATTCCTGCGCTGTAGCTGTGCTGTGGATAGGAAACCACTGGCGTGCCACAATCACTATTGGTCCACTGCTGGGAAACACTCTAAAAAGTTGGCATGCTGCGGTGGTGGGTGACAGCCTGCCATCTGAGAAGTTACCTGTTAGTCGCCACACTGTGTTGCCAAACAGGAAGCAAACAAATCATCGCTGCAGCTTCCCTCTTGTTGATTTGGACATGTCTTTGCTTGAAAGCCCATTACACGGGTTGCTATGCTTGCATCTGTATTTGCAGATTCAAAGGTCACATAAAAGAGGAACCTTCTCCATCACACAGTTTCCAAACCTGTTAAAAACGGACTTTTTTTCTGCTGCTGCCCGACACAGTGGTGCAATTTGTTGCTTCACAGAAAGAAGGGGTCAAACCTGCTTTTCTGTGTGGAGTTTGCATCTTCTCCCTGTGGCTGGGTGGGTGCTCTCCAGATGGCTTCCACCCACAGTCAAAGATATGCATGTTAGGTTAATTGGCGATGCTAAATTGGCTGTAGGTGTGGTGAATGTGAGTATGGGTAGTCTGTCTTAGCTCTGCAATGGATTGGCAACCTGTCCAGGGTGTGCCTCCTCTCTCGCCCCAATGGCAGCTGTGATAGGCTCCAGCGCCCCCGCGACCCTGAATTGGATAAGTGGGAGAGAATGGATGGATGGATGGATTGAAGGTAAAGTTTTGCTCACTTGTACATCTCACAACGTTACTGTTACACAATGTGATTATCTTGCACTCTATGAATAGTGGAAAATTACACAGAAAAGTGCATATACAGTAAAGCATTCTGTTCTTTATGTCAAGGCGATGAACACGCTTACCCAAAGTAACGGCTGAATATGTTCTTGAAGGTACTGATTGCAATTCACTGGAGTTGTGTGATTTTTTTTTTTAGGGCAGTGGCATCTGCTCGTTTGCGTTGAGAAATAGAGCCTCAATGGATTTTGTTTGTTCTGCCGAGTCCTGCAAATACTGGATTGGAATTTAATCAGGTGGCCCGATCAATGTATTGGACTGTGTCTCTCTCTGTGCAGTGTCTTTGCACAGCGGTAATGCACACTGCTCAGCTTCAGGAGTGCCGCTGCCGTTCGGGTAGCGCCCGGTGTGCAAAACAGTTCAGGTGGACAGCGCGGGTGACTCAAGGTTTGCGACCAGAACATTGCGTTCTAACAAGATGATGCTGCGGCTGATCCGCTGACATCACAATACTTAACAGCAAATGTTTGAAACCACTTCATTCGGGTGCAAAGGTGGATTACATTTTCCACGCACGCTTTAATAAAAGCACTTCTTAGAAGACACTCATCACAAAGTGTTCTGATGCTACGTCTGTTGTTTGTTTCCCCATTTCCCACTTTGCATTTAATTGAATGCAGTCACGAGCGGGTGAGCGCTGAGTTAGCTGCCTGTGACGACCCTTTGTTTCGGTGGCTGCGCGCGGATTGTTTCCACACAATCATTAGTAAAAGCCTGCGCTAACATTTAAAGATGAAGTCCTTGCTATGCAAGAAGATGCAAACAAGTAAAACCACGGGAGAGACCGGTACATGTTTTTTGTTTTGTTGATTTTTTTTTTTTTTTTTACCCTTGCCGGTGGTGTTGATAATAGTGTTTGTTGCTGGCCCACACGTGGGGATGCAACACATGTTCCCACAGCTGCGCCACAGCGGCTTGGCGACGATGAGCATCCTGGGCGGCTCTGATGCGCGGCAACAATTGTTTGAGGGAAGAGCAGAAAGGAGTCAAGAGAGCGCAATCTCTTTATTTCTGATTAGCATTGGAAATGAGCTGTACCATCAGGGCCTGCAGAGAGCTTTGAAGAAAGCAGTAATCTAGAGGCTTTGTTGATAACGTATATATCAGTGGAGCAGCGCGGGTATTTGTGTATCTGTGCAAAAGCAAGATTGATGTCCGCTGCATTCTTTGAAGACCACGGCCATATGTAACTTCAGCACTTCCTGGCTGTCTGCAGTGCACTTTGTAGCTGCTATTGTTTACACTGTGGGGGCTAAAATAACTTCGACTATCAATAAAAAAGAGAGTACAATTTCAGTTTTCCAGTCACCCCTCGTCTCACTTTTCACTGTTAATGAGCTGCGGTTTTGCCATCGCTATCAACAGCACAGCCTGTTTAATTATTCATACTGAGCCTGTTCATTCTCATTGTTGTCTGAAGTCCTCCTTTGCTTTTTTTTTTTTTTTGCTTTGCTTTTAAGAAACTCTGTTTCCATGCAGCCTGGAGGTGCGGTGAATGACAGCTTGAACAGTTTGGCTGGGCTTGGTCGTATGTTTGTGCATGCTTGTTGTGCATACGCTCATTGATCAGAGGGAACGAAGGAGCACTCTGAGACCCCGGCTTTTAACACAGCAAAGCTTGGCTCAGAATAATGATGAATTGCAGCGCAGAAATATGCTTCAAAGCAAAGGCAGAAGCAGGTTAGGTCTATATCAGCTCTGCAAATACTTTGATTTGTTGTTTGGGTATGAAAGGAGCCACGAACTGCAGTTATAAGGGTTGTTGTGGCATGCATACAATTGATGAATAAATAACACTGGCTACCACAGGGGAGGCTCAGATTTGTAGTATTTCATTCACCTGCTTTCATGATCATCTGTCTCCAAAACATTCCAATACATCCTCCACATCTTGCTCCTCCTCCTCTTCCCTCTGTCACCCCCCCGGTCCCCCCCCCAACTCTTCTTTTAGATTTCTTTTGTTTCCATAGAAACTAGGTCTTGTCCCATGCATTCTTCTCTCATGGCAGCTTCCTTCCCTGCTGGATCGGCCTCTGGAAGAATATCATTCCTTCCAAATAAGCAGCAGCAGCCTCGCTTGCAGCTTGTAAGGTCTAACAGGGATTTCAATCACTCAAACGTCGGCACGAACATAGTGTAGCTATGCGTAACCATGCTGTAAAATAAAAAAAAATAAATAAATAAACATTCCAATTGAATGCATGAAAAGGGATGAAAAATATATGGAAATGTTAATTCACACAGTTTCATAAAGAAGAGCGTTGCTAATAATTTGGCTCTTCATTTTGTTGGGCAGTGTACAATCAATCAATTAATCAATCAGTGGTAAAAGTTTTATTTTTTTTTCAGAATTATTTTTGATGTAAAACTTTGTCTTTTTTGGCATTTTGAGTCCTCCATACTACAAGTGCTTGGGTGTATTTTTTAATTTCCTAAATTATTCACAAAGTGCTTTAGTATGATGCAGTCTTTTTTATTGGCTTCACTGTTGTGGATCAGTTACAACCACAATATCCTTCAGCTTCACACTGGATGCCGTTCACAGACCTACAGAAAGGAACATGCCCACTGGAAATCAAAACCGCCACTTAGCATCAAACCATGCAGGAAATTAAATACTCGGGAAATCAATAAAATGGAACACATGGGATAAGTGGCTGTTAATAGGACTCAAATGAAAATTAGTTTTTATACACAAGTCATTCTACATTTTAATAAAAGTAATTTTATAGGAAACGGTATAAAATCTAGTGTCATTTAATTTTTTGGGTTTTTTTGGAGGGGGGCATTTAAAATAATCAACTTAAATGCATTTAAAATCTTTTGATTCTATTTGGTAACTTCTCTGTTTGGCTTCTGAAAAGCATCTCAGCTCCAAGATGATCGCTGATACCCTCGAAGCCCACGCATGGGGAAGCCGTGATTAAATAAATTCTTATTTCCAGTGATGGTCCTGTGGCCTTTATCCAAAAAGGGCAACGCTGCCAGTGAAAGCTAATGGATGGGATGGAAGATGTGTTTTCACGCTAAAATTGATTCTGGAATCTTGTTTGCGTGCTTGATACAAGATACAGATTGGTGCTTCGATGAAAATTTTGTATGAGCTTAGAATAATCAATGACTGAAATGAAGCCAGAGCGACCGCACGCTCGGCGCAGCACAAACACACTGGCATTCGGAGCGCTCGCAGTGAGCAAATCCACATTCGACGCACAGTTCACCACAAAGGCCGGATCAAACTTTCCCAGTTTTAGCTCTCTTGACCTGCAGTGACCCAAATAGATTACTGGGTCAGTCAGACTGGCCCCGGGTTTAAAGATTTGCAGGCTGTCGTGGCAATCATAATTATTTTGGACCTATCCCTCTGTGACCTGGCCCTGCGAGCAGGTCAGTTAAGGTGCGATAGGGGAATGATAGCAAAGCAGAGGTACTGCAGTGCAGCCTGATAACCTGCTGATCCATGGCCACAACCCCTAGTGGCAGCTCCCATCTTTCCAAGCAGGCAGACCGACAGACAGACAGAATCAGGTTTGCTCATGTCCTGCAAAAAGGGGCCATTATTGCCGGATCTTGCTGCACATTTCACTGAGCTGAGGATGCACTTACTGTATTTTTTTGACACTTCAGCAGCATGAAAAGCAAACGGCTTTCTTTATGTTCGAGTGGGCCTCGTTCACCTCGTGCTTTTTTTTTTTTTTTCTTTTTTAAATGTTCAGAAGTGTATTCAGCTATTTCTTCGGCCAGATTTGCAGCGAGACCAAAGTGCTCCCTTTTGTGAGCGAAAAAGCAAAGGGAGGACCAGCTCAGAGAGTGTATGCACCCCCCCCCCCCCCACACACACACACACACAAGTGAGGGACTGTCTGATAAACCTCCTCTAATTGAGTTTACAGGCTGATTGTTGTGTTTTATTTGCTAAGCTGACACTTGTCAAAATAGAACATGGATGCTTGTTGGCAGCGCACAGTGGGGGGATTTAACCAGGTTATTAAAGCTTTAACCCGTTTTCAATTCAGCATGTGCTAAATGGATAACAACCACAGAGATGGATTTCCATTTTATCCTAATTCACTGGATCATTCCTACGTACTCCATTTCCCCCGATGGTTCTCGCTTCGGAACATCCATCTGCATCGAGCATTTCTCTTTCATCATCTGTTAGTGTAATTTCACCTCGTGCTCTGAGCACGGGAAGAGAAAGAAAGCTGCTTCTCATTCAGGGTGAGAGAAGTATTGGCTGCAGAAAGGAGAGCAATGGGGAGACACCCGCATCAGCATAATTAATAGTGACTGCGAAATTAATTACTGCTTGCATGCTTGTAACCTGTTAGCCTTAATGACATGACACCAACACACACACACACACACACACACACATATATATGTTTGCTTCTTGTGCGGTTGTGCTGGACAAGATATCTGATGGTCTGAAATAGGTAAAAGTGAAAACAAAACTTCTTTCAAATTAACACGGTGGCCTCTAAGACCTTTAAGTCCAACAGCAGTGATAAGAGCTTCTGTGTGGAGATACAAAAAAAAAAAAAAAAAAAAAAAAAAAGGCCGAACAAGCTGCAGGCTAATGACATTTTAATAGAAGCTTTAATCTGCTTAGGGACAGGGAAATATTCAAGATGCTCACGATATGATACCGTAATAGTTCACTGTAAAACCAAATATGCAATGTAATTAAATTTTAAGTACTGCAAACTTAATTTGAACTTAATTTTTTTTCTACCTACTTTAATATTTTGAGTTTCTGGAGCTTTTTTCTCCCTTTTTGAGTTGCCGAACGTTGTTTTTTAATTAACTATTACTATCTTTTAGATTATGCAAGCCCCACTTATTACATTTCAGAGTATGTATTTTATTTGTACATATGCCGAATAATACTGTAGCATCCAGACTGGACTTATGGAAGTTTCCCTTCCCAGCGACCCTGAAAGGGATAAACAAAAGAACATGGATGGATGGATGGATGGATGGATGGATGGATGGATGGATGGATGGGGTCAGGACATGTAGCAATGCAGATCTCCATTAACCATTAATATTAAAGTAAAAAACTGTTGCAAAGTCAATAAAGCCAACCCATAGTCCATTAATTCAATTAATGATTAACCGTATCCTAGCCTTCAATTCTCTAAACAGCTCATTCAATCAGTCACATTACGACCCACTAGGATAAATCCCAACCCTCTAAAAAAGATGGAGCAAATCGTTGAAGAGTTGCACATCACTGATCAAACCATTAAGCCTAAACAACACGGCTCCTGTGGCTTAAAAAGACAGCAGTGGCATAATGCTGGGCTGCTGGTGGGATGACTCAACAGAGAATGAGCCAAACCTGAATCTGTTCCACTGCTGCCCTGTGTGAGAGAACAGCTAATGTTTGGTCACGTCTGGAATGTTTGAACAGATGGAAAAGAACCTTTTTCCACCAATCCTCGTCACCTGGAGGTAGCCCTGCCCTATTTAGCGAGGTCCCACACAGGAAACAGCGCCTACATACATGCAAACATCGATGCACACGTCTCTCACGTAAAACTGCTCCTTAGTAATTCCCCAAGCCTGTAATAAATCAAGCCGCACCTGCTAGAACACTGACCCCTGCCACCCCTGTAACCTCTGCTTCTACTACCCTCCTCTCATTACACCAGCTGTTTTCTCTGCAGAGCCCTGGACTCCTTCATTACAGGCCTCACCGTGCTCACTGGCAAGCCCCCCCCAAGGCTCGTTATCGATAGTACTGCACCGAGCAGCCCAGCCAATTGGAAAGGCTTGCTGCCGAGGCTCAACGGACGTGAGGGGGCGGGCACGCAGGATTCATTAGCGCCTAGTGGCACCACTAAATCTGATGCAGCAACTGCAACTTATTCCTTGGTCTGATAGGAACAATTTATTGGAGGGGAATCTTTTTTCCCCCCTCTCCCCTGTGACGTGGGGATGAGAGGGGCTGTAAACACTGGGCTCTCCACGTGAAGATAACGGTGGCAGAAGGTTATCTGCGCCACAGCGGGAATGATGTATGCACGGCAAATACGGGAGAGTGGCGTGCTATTGCGTCCACCTCCCCCTCTTCCTTCTTTCTCACTCGCGGCCTGATGCCTGCGTGTCTCCCGGGCTCTCATCTTTACTGATCTGATCTGCTGTTGAAATAAAGATCTGCGGTAAACACCGAGAGGTGTGTGGTTCTGTTGTCTCGGGCGAATTCAGCGCACAGAAATCGGCTGCCTCTACTTCTCCCTAAACTAAAAGTGAAATCAACCCTTACAACCTCAGAGGGCCCGTACCTAAACTCCTAAAGCATGTGCACCTACCACACACACACAAAATCACACACCTGTTTGGCATAAACATTTGTACACAACCCCAGCGGACACTTCAAGTGGCCCTTAACAACAGACCACTGAATACTGATTACAAGCTCTCCACTAGCTAGCTCCCTCATTATCGTGTCTTTAATTGGGACCGTGTTTGCATCCTTTCCTGCCGTGCCGCTCCTTAAACCTTCCACAGGGCTCTCGGTTGTGTTTACTGCTTCGCTCGGGTGACTGAAGCAGCGCTCTGGCCTGGAGACAAAGGAAACAATGCCCCTGTTTAAGGCTGTTCTGCTCGGTGACAGCCCCCTGGCAAGCACAGGCAGCTTCTCTAGCTGCTGGCCTTGACTGCGTGTCCTCTGGCTGAGAAGGAGTGTAAGGAAGAGATGATGGGGGACGAGACAGAGCTATCGCCGGGAAACAAAGTAGACAGCACTGGATGTGTAAGTGGATAGTAGCTTGCTGGCCCTTATGAGGTTATGGGAAGTCTAAGTACATAGATACAAACTCTATGCACAGGGACACAAACAAGCTGCTTGCTCTCTTCACCCCAATTTCTGTCACTGGACTGCCGTGCCCTGCAGAATCTGCACCATCGATCTATCCGGGTGGACTAGAGTAAATGTACAATTCACAATCTGTCTCCTTGCTTCTAATTTCCATTTGAGCGATTGGCCGGTATGGCTGGAGCATCGCCCAGAGGCTGAAGTCCATGGAGAGCGACTCTATTGTCTAGTGCTTTATTTATTCCTCTCTGGGCTAGAAAACTCCAGCTCCCTCGCCAGCCACCACCCCTCAGCTCAGCAGCCAGCAGCAACAGAAGAATGGACGCCGCAGAGGAGCAGAGGGAGCTGTCTGCTGTGGCTGCATCAATTGGTGTCTGTCTCACAGAGGATGTTGGGAGTTTTGGGTGTTTCAGCAGTGCCTCGACAGCGCTTGGGCCATTTTCAGGTTCGCTGGCGAGGGTTTAAACTGCCGGGGTGTTGGAGGGAGCTCTGAAAATGGAATAGAAGTCTCCTTTTTTTTTTTCCCTGACTTGCTTGTAGGGCTTGGATTTATTGTGAATACCAAAAAAGGCATGTTATTGCAATGTTCACAGACAAATTAGCAATTTTACATGTGCGTGAAACCACAAACAGCACAGCGAGCCAGTATTTCCTTCCACTGCTGTTTCAGAGAAGACCAAAATCATTGTCAGAATCACTTTCTCAGGTAAATATGCAACGCAAAACGTCTTTCATGACTTCAAATAAACTCAAGGGTGTCAGAGAGGCAGCAACACAAGGCTCATATCAAATCCCCATCAAATCGTAGTTCTTTAAGGCACCTTGGGTGTCTAATTCAGTACATTTGTGCATATTTAGCTTCTGCACATCCATTAGTCAAATGTCAATGCTACTTATCCTGTCATCACTTGTTCCTGATCACGCTGTGTTCATAACACAATCTTTTTAATACTAAGCTGAACCTGATGGCTCAGCTGATACTCTTCTACTTATCCAAATCTCATTCAGAGCGCACAATTTAAGTTGCCTAAAGCCGCTGCACATCTGCAAGCCGCTTTGCAGCCCATCTCCACTCCAGAAAGAATTGGTCGCCAATGATGCCTACTCTGTTACATACAAGGGGTCTTGTTGCTTCCCTTCACCCTTTTGGTTTCTATGTATTCATGCGGAGGGAGAGAGCAAATGTGAATTACCACACGCCGGCCCTACAGAGCCTGCAGCAGCCTCGGGCTCAGGGGGGCCTGATGTTCAGACCGCTGCCAACAGGATCGTCACAGTTTTTACATGTGAAACATTACAGAGGGGGGTGGGATCCCGCTGATGGCACCTCAACCTCGTATATTCCCTATATGATTAACGCAGAGTCTGAGTCATCGTTAAAAGAGGCTGGCCCAATCTCACTTTGTCATTTAAGCCTTTTATCTCTTTCCCGCTTCATTGTCTCATTGTCCTAAGTGTAAATCTCCAAGGACACTAAAGACACTGGACTTTTCACTGCATTTTTCAGCTGGGAAGACAAATCATCTCCTTGCAAAGCATACCTTCATATTTACAACATAACAGAAATTTTCTTCAGGGTAAATACAGGGCAAATGACCCGTCCCTTGAAGCAATTTGAAATTGCTCTTTCTCTTTGAGGACAGACACGTGTATGAAGAGTTAAAGGGAACTTCTTAACAATAATGCTTTCCCTCCTTAAAGACTTAATTTGAAAATTTCTGCTGTTAAAGATGAAAAGTAACTCTGACACTAACCCGTCTTTTTGAAGTGCTCAGTCCGCTGCGAGCAGAGGATGTGATTGATGTTGATGGCTGAGTCTACCACATACATCAGCGGCACACAAGCGAGCAGCTTTGAATAGTCAGCGCTCGCTCTTGAAAAGGTTAACGTACAAAACAGCGGCGCTATTAGACATGTAGGTGGTAAAAGGGGGGGGGGAGGGAGAAGAAGCCAACAGAAGGGAGTAGTAAGGCAAAAAGCTGGCCTGTATGGACGGAGCGGATAAAATGTGATGAAAGTGGTGAGATCAGACTTTGTTCTGTCGCTTCTTTTCTAATAGTTCCCATGTCCGTGTATTACCATCTGCCTGCAGCACACCGCAGGGCCGGCATTGGCTACAGACGTGTCTGTCTGCCTGTGACTCTGCCAGAACCCCCGTCCACCTGCAGTGACCTAACAGAGCACCCGTCTGCTTAGAACTCCCCCACCTAGCCCAAACTTGGCTCAATTAGATCCTCTGCGTGTGTGTGTGTGTGTGTGTGTGTGTGTGTGTGTGTGAGGCTGGTGTTACAGTGTACGCGTGTGAATATATTTAAAGTATGGTCGATGTGTTTTTGTAAATAGAAATAAGTGTGATGCCCAGGTGTCGGCCTGCGCGTCGCAGCAAGACAGCAGCCGGGGACATTAGCTGTCGAGGAAATGTAAGGAGGGACAACCTCATGCTCGCTGTCCTTCCCAGTCGGCCAATGCTAAGCAGGCAACAGATGGCCTGCTGGCATAATAAGCTGTGTCATAGCCGGGGGGGG
>JAVDPK010002119.1:408781-421784 GCA_034780415.1 Cichlasoma orientale
GGGGAAACAGAGGTTGGGTCATGCAGTAGGGATTCATGTGGCAGCTACATGTGTTTATTGTCCAGTGAAAAGAGAGCAGATGTAGCAGTGAGGGAGATGATATCTCAGCGATTACCCCACCCACAGGGATAACTATCTGCAGCAGCCAGGAACACAGAGAGAAAAAGATTTGAGAAAGAGACAAAAACAGGCAGAAATAAGGGGTAGTGAGGTAAAAGAGCTATGGGAATAACAATGCCTGATTGCTAGGCTGATGCATTGCATTTGGTGCTCATTTCTTTTCCCAAACAATGCATGTATGTCGCAGAACCCCGCAGGAAATAATCCTGGAAACACAGCTCGAGACTGATATGGTCTCAAATGATAACAAGCTGAGATATCAAAGTTTGAATGGCCTTTCACTCCTTAAAAAAACAGCCATTCCTTTATTTCTAGTAAAAATTTCTGCAAAAACATGAGAAGCAATCCCAGAATCGGGTTTTTGTCATGCCATCATTTTGTGGTTTTTTTGTCATACAGACCAACTTAGTCTTTTAACTAAATAGTGGGCATCTTATTGTGCATGTCCTGTTGCTCAGTCTTAAAATCATTTGTGGCATCTTCTATTTGAAACTTGGCTCCCTCGCCCTTCTTCGGCAGAGGAGACGTGGCACGGAGCTAGCCATTAGCGGTAGCTAGTGCTGAGCAAACGTAATTAAAGCAGTGGCAGGCTGGCTAATGCTGAGCTTAACACAATCCCTAGCCCCAGTCCCCCCATGCTAATGTGATGGAATGTTTGTCGAGTTGTCCCTTATTGGCTCGTTAAAGACACGAGAGCCTGCGAGAGCCAAAAGAAAGAGAGACAGACGGGCAGCTAGAAGCAAGAGGAGAAAGAAAGCCAAGGAGGGTAAAGGGAGGGCTAACTGCTGAGATGAAAGAAAAGGAGAACGTCTTGTCAAACATCAATAAAAGAGACAAGAGAAAGTCGAAGCAAAAGTAAGAAACAAAAACAAAGGAGTGAAGGAGTGTGATTTTATGTACTCTGGATAGTAAAAAAGCTCGTATATAAAAACTGCATACATAAACAACATGTATGTATGCAGTTGTAATCTGTACAGCTGTTTGCAGGATATCTCAGCAACATCTTGTCAAAATTTCCGTGTAAATCTGGTGGGAAGGAAATAACTTTTTTTTTTTTTTTGTCCCACACAGCTGAAGGTCTGAGGATAAAAGGGTCATTTTCTCAACTTTTGTTCAGGAGCGATTCTCTTTTATATAATAGTGGGTCACCAACTTTGTGGCCGGAACGCCCTTTCCCCATTTCAACACGAGTACCAAGCCAGGCCAATAAAGAATTGGTTCTCCGGTTTTGATGTGAACGACAGCTTGACTGGCCTTTACATAGCTCTGACCTTGCATTGATAACTGCAGAATACCAAGCGTGAGCCTGGCCTTAATGCTCGGCATCAGTGTCTGACCTCACTAATGCTTTTGTAGCTGAATGGCAGCAAATCCCTGCAGTCGGATTTTAAAATCCAGCGGAAAGACTTCCAAGAAGAAGTGAAAGGTTAGAGCAGCCTGCTTTGGGATGAGTTCACCAACAGTCATAAGGTATTCGGGGGTTTTCTTCACGTTTCTGCATGCCTACATTGTCTAGCTGCTCTATCTTTATCAATTTCCGCTGACACATACTGTTTTTGTTTTGTTCTGTTTTACATTTTAGAAAAACTACAATTACAAAAATCCCTCATTTTTCAAGAAATTTCACATATAACTGAAAAGGCATGAATTTCACATTTTTGCAAGACCCATCTTTGTACTACAGCCGCACTTACATTTCTTACAGCAGTCATTTTGACTTGTAATAGTAGTTAAAGCACTGTTGTAATAAATAACCCTAATAACTTCCATTAAGTGCACCATTAAGCCATGCCAGTCAGAAAGCATTTAAAATGAGTATTAAAGTTCCCACCTTAATGAAACCAAACATTAATGCTATCTATTACATGTGTTTTTCTCACTCTCCTGCTATAATGTGGGTTCGCTAAGTGTCCCGCAGGCTTTCCTCTTGCCTGTAGAGAGCAAAGCCTGCATTTCTTTCTTATTCTTTGGAATGGGAAAGAAGTGCAGTGCCAGTTTTTTGTATTGCCACTTGATCTGCTCTGAAACATCAGGCTATGCCACTGCAACCCAGCTGCAGAACACTGTGATTTCCTCTGCATGACTATGAAAATGGCAAAAGCCACGAAGGCAAGGACTGGATCAGGTCAAGCATGTTCTGCTGGTTGCTAATGGACTACATGGGGACTGCAGCACAGCACTGACCCCCCCGAGAGCAACTATAAAACTTTGATGTGAAGCTAAATGCTCTCTACCAAATCCCCGTGGAAAAAGGGAAATGTAAAAAATCGTGGTTACTCAACAAGAGCTAATGCGAGGCTTCAGCGTGCCCCCCTTTTTTCTTTTTCTTACTGGCACTCATCAAGGTGTAGAGTCTTAATATGCTCAGCAGAGACAGATGCATTTGGAGGTCATGCTTATTGCACCGATAATGAAAGGTTCTCTTGCTGGTGTAAACAAACAGAAAATAATATAAATCAATAAAACCAAAGCACATTTGTCTTTCCATTCACAACATCTAGTTCCTCAGTAAAATGAACGGAAGGAATATTGCAGAGAACGCCTCTGCAAAAATACATGAGTGTACTATTGCTCAAGGAAATCAAGTTGATGAATGACTCACCATGTTCTGGCCATCTCCTCTTGTTAAAGAGAAAATGATAGGACAGAGAACAGGGACTAAAAGAAATCAGTTTGCTGGAGTGCATTTAGAGAAGAGGATCTGACTCTGGGTTTTCTTTTATATTTACACTTTTTGCAGGTGAGGTAAAATTGGCTTAAGTCACAGAGCAAGTCTTTTGACTAATCTGTTTATGCATAAACTTAATTTGCTATTTAGAAGTTCTTCATGATTTCAGAACTACTGTGCCCTTCATTTAAGATAAAGAGAAATAAAACTGCTTCTTATTCACTAGCCAGTTTTTTGATTTTGCTTGGCGAAATGACAAATGTTGAAATGATAATAGCAGATTTTATCGCCGTTAGTTAGCTAACTAATTGATGCTAACTCTGCTAAAACACTATTTCCACAGCTTATATCAGATATAAAAGGTGTTACTTGATTCTACATACGGCTGTATCTAGAAAATGCACGTGCTAACAGATCCTCTCATGTTTCAGGTTTTTGGAGAAAAAAAAAAAAGGCCACCAACCCCCAGCAATGTTCATCCAGCAATGATCAAATCTCTGCCTAAGAGATAATTATTGATTCTGTGATCTTTTCTTCTTCTTCCACTTTCGATGGTTTGACTCCAAAAGAATCTCATGCACATCTAAATCACCTATCACTTTGGATGAGTAAAGGCATGCTTTACCTTTTGCAGAAGAGGCAAACAGACATGGGAAAGTACAAAGCTGCGAGATTTTCAGCATAAGAAAACAAGAGCAAACTGTTTCTCTGAAGTAATCCCCATAAAGTCGGCAAACTCCGTGGTTTTTCTTTTGTTCAAATATTGATTGCTTTGTGAACCCTGATCCTTTGATGTCTTCATTTCTATAAGATCTGACTGCGTGAACATCAGGGTTTCAGCATCAATCCGTATTAGCAACAAACCTACCAGTAATATGTGTATAGCAATTATCCTGTTCTCTAAAACTTGATACCATCCTCTAGTCCTGCTGACACAATCCTTTAAACCTGAAGTACTTTCATCTCGTTTCTGAGCTCCAGCAGCTGTCTGGATGTCTGGATCAAATTACTCTTTATTTCTAATACCACGGTAAAGCAGGTTAAATAAGAAAAAAAATAACTGTTTGTACATTTAATGGCATTAAAAGCATGGAAATCTGTTTCAAACAAAATCAATAGCAGAAGACTCTTTATACCATTTGAGTGTGTTTTGTATGCCTGTTGCTTGCTTGTGCATTTCTGGAATGTACTAAGATGCTGTGCTGATGCTGCAGTGACCTAACCCTAGTCATCTCTCTGAACTGTTCATTATTATGAATTACTCAGGCAGATTACTCCTTATATTTCTGTTAGTGACAAGTCCAATGCACGTCCTCTGATGTGGACTGTCTGTGTGGCTCGGTGAGAGCTTACATATCTGAGCCCACAGCTTCTAGGGATTGGACATTTTCTATTCTGACTTCTGTCAAACCTGCGTACTGATCTAGCACAGAATTGATACTGGGGCTAGATTGGTGTATACAGACAGGTGCTTAATTTGTTGGACAAAAGATAAAATGTTTGCAGATTTCTCTGTGCATGACCACGGTGGGTTTTAAATCAAAATGTGATTGAAGTGCATACTTTCAGCTTTATTTCAAGGGTATTTAACAAAAAAGTGCCCCATTTTCTGAGGCTCAAAAGTAATTGGACAATTGACCGACCACTAGTTTCACTCTTAAGTCACTCTTAAATCAATTGAATTCAAGATTAAAGTCACTGCACTTCAATCACATCTTAATTATTTGATTTAAGATCCACTGTGGTGGTGCACGGAGGCAAAACTATAAAACGTGTATCTTTGTCTAAAAAAAAAATGATGGACACAACTATGTGTGCAGCATTGAGTCTTGACCGGCTGAGAGGATTTTTTGCACAAATCGTGAATTCAAATGTATTCAGTTCGGGTATTACGGTACTTAAAGCACCCTGTTCTCCACTGTGCTGCTAGACTAGTGCACTTCACAAGTTTTTGTCTAATCTTGCACACGCTGTGCAGTAGCACGTGGCTGCGTAAACACTAGTTTCCGACAAGAGGATATAACTTTTATTACTGCACTAGTGCGACTGCTATCAGCGTCCTCTTCAAGCTCCTCTCATCATATTTCTGACAACCTGATAAAACCAAATACTGAGCGTAATGGAATATTTAGCAGTTCTCTACAGCACGAACCGGCCACCTTATCTGAGTGGAAAAGCGGCTTACCAAAGTGGGCTTTCTCACTCAAAACTAGACTCTAGTGACTTAATTTCAATCTTTCAAAACATTTTTTTTTAAAGTCTCACTTTCTGTTCAGCAGGGTATGATGAAAATATTCAAAGAGATTATTTGAGAGTAAATAAAAATGACATGAATGAAAAGGCAAAATGTGATCTATCAGAAACGGAATGCTTTAGACCATAACAGCCGGCACTGAAACTAATATTTTCGCTCTATCTTGCTTAATAGTTCTACTTGTTGTGTAATTAGTGTGTTGAATAATTATTTTGTGGTTATTATCTGTCCTGCACGGCCTAGAAGAGACTAGGCCGTGCAGGACAGATGGCGCACTTTGATGATGTGCCTTTGATGTACACGTATGTTGGCAACAATTCAGATCCTTGCGGCTCCTGACAGCCTTCAGCCATCGCAGCTGGGATGTAAAAGGAGAGCGAAAAAGAAAGAGCGAGGGAGGGGAAAAAAAAACACATCAAAATCGAGCTTTACAGGCAATCGATGGGATTTCTGATGGCTTAGGATTAAGGAGTGATCCCTTTCTGACTGAAAGCGGAAGTTTTGCGATGATGCCAGAGCTGATGGTGGTGACTTGGAGTTAGAAAGAAATTTTTCTCTAACCTGTGAGATTTGGATTGCATCTGGAAAGCTCAGCATGGTTTTTATAGCAGCTCAGCCAGATGTGCTGCATAAATCTTAGAGCAACAGATACACAGTTACTTGTAGTTTCACGAGATTGTCCTCTGTAGCTAAACGATTAGTTAGTAGTATAATAACCAACCTTTGTGTTAGCTAATCTCAGTGGGTCTTTACCCACTTTTTAATAAGAACACCTTTTCAGTTACAAGTGTATAAATACATCTTGAGAAATAATGCCTGGCAAACAGCTTTGGTTATGTGTGTTTAATGATATGTAAATTAGCCATGTGCTGATGCTGCTTATGCTAATTTCCTGTGTGGAGCTGTTATAGCCTGGTTATAGCGCACTAGTCTGATGAAGAGTGTAAGACCCTTCAGGTAAATGCTTAATTGTAAATGCATTCAAATAATGGAGTTTATTGTTCTAATTATGATCAGGCGATCATTTCGGTGCTGACAGGAATTTCCCTCTTCATTTCTCATTCATCCGACTCATCAGCAGCTCTCACATCCAATGTGATGAAGATACTGGATGGATTAGTCTTGGGTCACCTACTGTAAGTCCTGATTTAGACTTTTGCAGGGAATCTTTGTAGAACCTTTGACCTAACCTATGCAGGTGCCAGCATCTATGCTTATGCTGGTGCATTATGTGTTAATTACGATAATTGAAATTTGCAGGTTTTCGAGCCAGCACTCATTCAAATGGCGACTCTCTGTCTTCAGGGGAGAGACGGGGTCACAAACAGACTAACAGGTAACATGCTGGAGAAATTTTCATTTTGGACTCTCTGACTCATTTTCTTTCTCCAGCTCATAAGCAAACTATTCAATCAGATAGTTATTTTTTAATTTAAAAAAAAAGTTACAATTTCAAGCTGTTTCAAGCACTATATCCAAAATTCAAGCACTTTTCAAATCTTGAAAACAACATTAAAATCCAAGCATTTTCAAAGATTTCCAGCACCCGTACTAACCCTGAATCTCCCTCCAGGAATTTGCTGACATTTGCGAGTCCTTTCATTGATGATTATCATTCCTTGTATTGAGGCAATGATAGTTATGGTCTCACTGATAAATTAAACAACTGGCAAAAAAGTTGCTGGAAATGCACAGGAGGAATCGACAGTACTGAACAAGCCAATCACAATAGCTGTCAGCTGCATCGACCCGAGGTGTAGTTACTTTTCTAGGGAAGGGCACGTCAGGTGTATCTAACATGATTCAGCCCCTGCTGTGGGAAGAGAAGCTACAGGAAATGCCAATAAACTCGTCCACCATCTCATAGATTACTGAACAGCTGACAAACATGCCACAGTGTCTTAGACTGGGCAGTGGTTTGTCTGGTTTGGTGATGTGCAGTACAGGAGCTCCACAGGGGACTGTGCTGTCTCCATCCCTGTTCACCTTGTACATCTTATATACACTTTGTATTCTGCAGCGGTTGGATGTTAGATGTGTTAGTGATGGGCAGGATGGGGAGTACAGAGCACTAGCAGATGATTTTGTGGAATGAGCCAGGAGAAATCATCTGTTTCTGAATTTGAATAAGACCACAGAGATGGTGATCAGCATCCACATCAACAATGGGCTGAACTGGAAGACCAACATAGAGGCTATACATACAAGGAGGGGATGAGTAGGCTCTCTTTACTAAGGAAGCTGAGATCCTTCAATGTGTGCAGCAAAATGATGGAGATGTTCTATAACTCAGGGGAGCAGCATTGGAGCTGGTGACACCAACAGATTGAAGTTTGGCTCTGTGATTGGGTGCAAACTGGACAGTTGTGAAGCTGTGGTGGAGAGGAAGTGTTATCATGAATAATCCTGACCACCCCCTGCACCACTTATTGGACGGCAGCAGAGCACTCCCCCCTCATAAACTGATTGAGCTCCACTGCCACAAGGACAGATACAGGAAATCTTTCACAGCACATGCTATCACCCTGATAATACAATATATTTGCCTGCAGAGAATAATCTACCAGTTATTGTTATTATTGTTTTTATTAATCAGCTGCTATACCAAAAGAATTTCCCAGGTTTGGGATTCCCCATCCCCCACTAAAAAAAAACAACAAATCAGTAATTGATCACGTTAGAACTGTTATTACATCGTTTATTACACCGTTATTACAAATAAAGGTGACAAGGTCATTTGTAAACTTAATTTAAAAAGTACAGCAGAAATGAAAGATTGTAACAAGGCTTAAATTGTGTGCAAGTGGAATGCTAGTTAAAAAAAGTACTACAACTGCAGGGGAACAACATCATTGAGGGAAAATGTGCAGGGCAAAAACTAACATCCCTTTGTGGCACAGTAATAACACCTAAGGTAAAACATTAATAGAAGCAGTCAGCTATCGATGTCCCTGCCTCTCTTCTGTTAATTACCTCAGCTGTCCAGCGGAAGAGCCAAGCCAATATAAGTGATAATCATCTCAGCACTCTTGAATGTGCACTGGTCCTCGTGAGTATGCTTTCAAAAAAACCCTCCATCCTTTGTCCACCAACGTCTCTATTCTCAACTCTATTGATCACCTGGTCAGTCGCTGGACAGCTCTTCTGCCAATCAGATTCTCTGGCACATCAATTGCAGTTTCAAGCCTAAACACCAACTGATGCTCCCTCACTTAATTCTGTTTCATTAATCCCTTAACGTATCAGCCAATCTTTAGGGTAAACTAGATGAGTTTCACCAGCAAAAGTGAGCCAAATGAGCATTTTCAGCTGCTCTGTGGCCAGCCAGACTGATGAAACATCCTGGAAGAATGCTCTTGCCACCTACAGCATTCACACAAGCACGAACACAAGCGCAGCCACATCCCTTTATCATCCCATGATAAATTAATTTCGCATAGTTTTATATATCTGACAGTCCTATTCGTCACATCATATCACTGCGTAGAAAAAAATAGAAGCATCGCCCTTAATGCTTTTACACAGAGAAAAACTCCGAGTGGAAATAAAAGCACCTTAGATGGCCACATATGCTGGAGAAAGAGTCTGTTTCAATTCACAATGCAATGGCATGTGTGGATTGATATTTGCAACTGACAAACTTTGAAGGAAGGCGTATTGGTCTATCGGTGAGTCTGTTGATTGAATTGCCACTTTTTTTAAGCGAGACTTTTCACTCCTCCTGAGAAATATCTGGATATTTACTATATGAATACATGGTTTACGTGAATGTATAACAGGACTTTTGACTTTTCGTCTAGCACCAACTTGAGTTTAACATCAGTGTTTCTGAGTGAAAATGTCTTGCCAATTATTGGATAGATGCCATGAAAATTGGCAGCAATCCCTTTGAAGATGAAATATAATAAATGCAGGGATTCCCTGGCTTTTTATTTAATGCAGCCTTAATGTAAAGCAATAACCATCCGTTCATCCATCTATCCATTTCTCTACAACTTATCTGGGTGTGGGTCATGGAGGCAGCAGTCTATGCAGAGATATCCAGACCGCCTTCTCCATGGCCACTTCTTCTGGAGGGATACTGAAGTGTTCAAAAGCCAGACAAGTGACATAATCTCTCCTGCATGTCCTACTCAAACATCTGAACTAGAGCCCGACTGATGTAGGATTTTTAAAGCCGATACCGGTATTTGGTGATTTAAAGTGATTCTGGTGGTGGTGATTCTATTGGCCAATATTTTTCTTTCAGACGCACAACACATTAAAAGATTTCCCTAACATTTTTTTTATGTGTAATTACTTATGATTCCTTACTAAAATAATATAACAATGCTAATATAGCAATGCAGTTTAAAAATAGTCTTGCTGAATTCTAGTTTACACTCTGTCCGATCAGCTGATTGTTATTTGTGGCGTTCCAAACACATGTTGTTGTCAGGGAAGTTTCAGAGTGCCCTCTGGTGGACCAACTATGCAAGATCAACGCGTAGAACATGTTTAAACCAGGATATGTCTTTCAATGCACACATTAAACAAAGATGTATGACTGCTTTTTCGCATTTGCACAATATCTTTAAAATTAGAAACATCCTGTCTGATGATGCTGATGCTGATGCTGAAAAGCTAATTCATGCATTTTTTATTTCTAGGCTGGATTATTGTAATTCATTAGTATCAGGTCTTCCTAAAAGCTCCCTGAAGTCATGGTTGAGGGCTGCCCCTCCCTGAGCCTGTTTCTGCTGGAGGTTTCTTCCTGTTAAAAGGGAGGTTTTCCTCCCCACCGTCGCCAAGTGTGTCCTCATAAGGGCTTTTGATTGTTTTTTCTGTATTATTGTATAGTTTGTATGTATTATTATTGTATGGTATATCTTACAATATAAAGCACCTTGAGGCGACTTGTTTGCTGTGATTTGGTGCTATATAAATAAAATAAAATTGAATAGTGTTTCTCCTGTTTCTTCTTTACTTTTCTAATTTCCATCGGCTGTTATAAATGTCACATATATCAGCAAATAGCTACTGCAATACTGATATATCTGCTCCGCCAATGAGGCTCTAGCCTGAACCACCTCAGCTGGTGATTTCGATAATTTGTTCAGTAATTTGGTGAATGTTTGCTAATTAGCACAGCTAGCATGCTAAAGAACCAAGCTGGCAAATGTTACATCCGACTGACATCAGCATGTTAGCATTTTCAGTGGGAGCATGTTGCCTTGCTCATATTAGCATTTGCCTCACAGAGTTGCTCTCATGGGTGAAAACTATTCTTTCTGTCTGCGCCCAGTGCTTATCTCAATATTTAAACATTTATTCATACTCTTACAGCAGATGTAATTTTGATAAAAATGTGCATGTTATAGAAACCTTTCAGAGGAATTCTATTCCCTGAGTCAAATCAAAAGACTGGATTTATTTTTTGAGATCAATTTTAAAGTGGTGGTTATGGAATAAACCGGCATCATGACAAAATGTGACCTAATAGATACGTATAACCTTTGAGAGATGTATATTGCATTACTTTTCCGAGACCAAATAACATTTTCATTTTGCATGCTGCACCACTTCAGCCTCTGCTGAAGCCTTTGCGGAGCTCACTCTGAATGCAGCAGTTATTCATTCAGTCATAAATAAGCTATACACAGCACGCTTGTCTGAATATCTATGAAATAAATGAGAAAAAAGAAACAAACAAACAAAACAAAACAAAAAAAAACAAGACTTAAACTCAATCCCGAATTTGGATGGGTATGTGCAGAAAAGATGCAATGAGAATTGCAATGAAACAGAAAAAAGTATAATGCTAAAACTCAAATTTGAGGAGATAAAAAACACTTAAGTTCCATACTAAGTGGTCTCTGCCTGAGTTTTGACTTTTAATATGATAAAACTACCCATCTCAACTGAAGATTTACTGTACCAAGTGTTGCACCTATAACACACATCCTGTACCCACAGCACTGTGCAAAAGTCTAGAGCCACTCCCCATTTCTTTCCATTTTGCTAGGAAAATAGGTGTAGCAGTTTATATGTAGAAATTCAGAATCAAATGCGGGAACACATTGCTTCAATACTGCTGCGGTCTGGGCTCTGGGGAGGCCAATCCAGGTACTCTTGGACTGCATTGGCAGTGTGTTGTGTTTGAGATCATTTTAACACTGTAAAATGAAGCTTTCCAGATGGTATTGTATGGTGGCTCAGAATCTGATGGTACTTTTCTACTTTCATAATTCCATCAATAAAGAAAGTCTGGTTCCCTGGAAGTAAAATGTAAAGAAATGAGGGGTGGCTCAAGACTTTTGCACAGTACTGTAATTCTACTTCAGCCGGTCAGCCATGAAAATGTCAAATAATGTTACTTATTCTTTCAGCTGAAGAGAGTTAAGTAGTGTGTAATCACAACATCTAAGAATACTCCACACTCGCAGATTCCAACGCTTGTCTCTCTGATAAAGCTCTCAGATAGAGATCTGGTGAGCCAGTCTAATTAAATCGAGCCAACTTCTGGCTCGGACCACTTTCATGTTTCATGATGTTGAAAATGGATTAAGACTGACCATAATGAATTCCTCCGGCTGCAGAAGTTTACATTACAGCAGCAAGGTGTAGAGGGAGCGGGGTCGAGCCTCAACTTAATCTCATCCATGGAAGTGTTAATTGAATCATTCTAGCTGCAGCCAATAATCCAACAACCAGGAAATATCGCCGCCATTCTGTCTTAAACACCCATTTTACATTTATTACCAGGATGAGACTCTTTGCTCAGCACACTCACTTACACTTATCTTTCAGGAGCTGAAATGGGTTTCTCACACATGCTGGTTTTGCAAACCTTGGGAAAATGTTGTAATTTGTCTTACTGTTTTGCTGGTTACCTTAAGCTCTTGAGATGAAAAGTGCAACGTTCATCAGCGAGCAAACCATTAGCCTTGAAACTGACCGTGAGTTCCTTCAAATTAAATAGTTCTTGCTAAGGCTAACGCAGAATCTTCCGACACTCTCACAAGTTTCTTTTCTGACTTTGTTTAGGCGATAAATCTACTTGTCTCTCGGGTAAATGCGCTTTTGATGCATTCTGAATCTCAATGGCGGGGATTTGCATGAATGAAAAGCAATTTCGAGAAACCTTAAATTCAACATACACGTACGCACAACAACGGGCGCCTTTAAAAACAGCTGGCAAAAGTTGATAAGAGCCATTTTGTACTTCAAAGTCCCTGTATATGAACCTTTTTTTTTTTTTTTCCCAAGATCAGCAATTTGTTCCAAAAGCAAGCAGAAAATTGCCCGTGGACATCGGCTTTGAAAAACCAACTATTTTTGGAGTCATGCTGCAGTTTGTTGTCATTGTTAGAAAACAAACTCGAGGGGAAAATGCCCCGATGTGTCGCATCGCTGTAAATGAGTCTTCTGTCTTGGGATAGGCTGACCTTAGGGAACAGCAGGCCCCAACCGCATTCTCGTTTAATTAAAGCGCTCCAATGCCAATGTTTATTTAAAAGATTGATTCCTCAAATGAAGATCTAAGAATAGCAGCGCTTTGCAGATATTTGTTCCATTTCTAAGTGGAGAAGGATCCCAGCGACGGATATAAAAAGGACATATGGTAGCAATTCAAGAACATAACGTCTTAAATACATCTTAAACGAGCGGTGTAGACACTATACTGAACCTTTACCAAGATTACAAAAACAGCTCATTACCGATTCACAGTGCAGGATACAATGTTCATCGAAATCCCAACAAACAGCTCGACATCTGTGTAAAGTCAAATCAAATGGATATGCCATATAAATATTTACTCTTCTGCTGCAGTCAGGCTGTGGCTGGTAAATGTGGATCAGTGCCCAGGAGAAATATTATGCATGCATGTGCTGCATTCATGCTTTACATTACATATTTTAATGTGTTGTACCACAGACCAACAGCCCTTTTCAGTATCAAAAAGGATCTGCGACATAAAA
>JAVDPK010002119.1:421911-462166 GCA_034780415.1 Cichlasoma orientale
TGCTTGAATGACTTCTAGATCAGAGTTAGTTGGCTTAACAAACACAAAGTTATGAGACTAGTCTGAAAATGAGTGAAAAAGCAGCCAATGTCCAAAGAAAAACTTTGAAACCCTGGAGAAATCTTGCTCAAGAGCACTTAAAAAATTACTGGAAAGTCTGGCTCCTTTGAAGCAAAATATAAAGAAATAAGAGGTGGCTTAAGAATTTTGCACTGTACTGTACACTGTGAAACAAAATTCATGCTACAGGCATTTTATGACAGTTCAAATAAATGTGCCTATGGATGAAGACATTAATTTATTCTCTGTGTGCCCTTGAATATTTACTCCATACACTTGTGCTCACAATTACACACAATATATGCACCGATGTCTTGCGGCACGTACAGAGCAAAGTGTCAATAGCATTCGGTTGTAGCCACATTATTAAACTTTAATGTAATGACTGCTGCATTTAGAAACAATTTATCATGTCAATACTGTTTAGCTAATGTCTATTTATAAAGTGTAATACCTCAAAAATATATTAAACAGTAAATGATGCTCGTATCTAAAGGCTGTGTTTTTCTATTTTTCCGCACTATCATTAAAAGCCAACACTTTTAATTAATCTATTATGCCTTCCAACTTCCACTCTGTCTGTAGTAATTGGCCCCGAGTCCATTTGCTTTTATTAAAGATATAAATCTCTCAGAATAAGTCACGCATGCACACAGTTTCATTTTTAAGAAAGGTTTTTCTCCAGCAACCAGGCAATGCAGATTTTACCAGCTGATAGTCTAACGCCAGTAAATGGTGCATTTGTTGGAGCCCATTACCAGCTGTGAATAAATACAATTTGTTTTTTTTCACGGCAGCAAAATGGTGTATAAAAGATTGGTTAAAAAAATACGGGTCGCACAACTGCCCGGCTCCGTGAAAACAACCAAAATTGACTCTAGTGCTACAAATAATTCCGGGTCCAAGCGCAACGGTGCACTCAGAATCGTTCGATTAACAGAGCTTAACGTGATGCATGGCCAAAGCAGTCGCTCACTCTTCACAAGGTATTCTTGTAGCAGCTACAGTACATGGCTCACAAGGGATTACCCCTCACATTATGGGCTCATCAAACAACCGAGCCGCAATCTCAGCTAAATGAGTCGCGCACGCGGCTCGCGGACAATAAACATCTTGACATATTAAATGCACAAGTTAGCTTGCATTTACTTAACAACCTAGCCTTTTGGTTACAGGCATTGTTTTATTAAAATCAACTGACTGCTGCACGTTAACATCAGCAGGGGTTGGGATTAATTAGTCTACACCAGCAGGCAGCGGCTCGTATAAATATGCAGCACAGCAGTAACAGTTGTTAGCGATTAATATGACAAACACTTTATCTCTGAGTTATTGTCAACTTGTTTGTTTTTGGGTTTTTTTCCTCTCTTGATTCTGAGAATTCCTGTAACGACACTATCCCTCAGATTTCACCGAGCTCACAGATAGCAGGTGGCTCGGTTCTAACACGCCACGGACGCAATTTTAAAGTGACACACTATTAAGATGATTGATGGTGCACCGGAACTTCTCTAGTGTTAGTAGGTTTGGATTTGGCAGTAGCAAGTATAGTTGGCAAGTGTTGATTGGAGTGTTGTTTGTCCACTCATAGAGCTAATGTGGCTCTTGGCAACTCTTCAAAATTAACACAAGTGTTAGCAATGATAATGTGGGCTTTTGTACACAACAACTAGAGCTGATTTTTTTTTTTTGATTTTTTTAAGCATGCAACTTGTGTATGCAGGCTTAAAGAATTTGAGTGCTCTTTAAAGGTAGGATGCAGTTCTCCTGATTCTTGATTTAGCAGTGACGCATCAGAAACACGCACGAGGCCGCGGAACGCGATGGAAATAAACCGAAATTGTAAAACGAATTATGATTGGTGGATTCAGCTAAGATCCGCTGCACATCACAGAGCTGTTTGTCTGCCAGTCCGTGCTCCTCGTCCTTTCACATGTGTCCACGCGCTTCTTAAATACTATCACTGCTGTCTGCAGTAAATGAAACTTGTGTATTCATTCATATGCTACACACAATTATTTGCTAAATGACTCAGAGTTGAATTTTCAACAGCGGTGCCTTCCTCTCATTTGAATTTAGAAGCTCAGTTTATTGTGTGCCATGTGCCATTTTCTCCCAGAGTCTCTTCAGAGTCGTGTCTACAATCCATGAAATGAACAAAATGGCTCAGAAAATGAAAGGATTACCATAAAATTACATCCAAATAGTGCTGATTGCTTGATGAGCATCTGTGGTGCCAATTTCAAGCCCTCAAAATCCATGTCATCTCTCCACTGTAATGTGCTTCATTAACTACTCCCCGCTATATTTCCCAAACCACTTCATGTGCTATAGAATATCTTCTCTTTGATGTGGCAGTAAAGATGATAGATTCTAGAAAAAGAAAAAAAAAAAAGGACCTCAATTTTGCCATCATACACTGGTGATGATTGGCTTTCTCAGAGTGGCCTGGTAATGTGACCGTGATCCGATCGCTACGGTCATGATGGACTCCGAACCACAACTGCTCAGGGGAGCTTTGTGAATTAGCTGAAGGAGATAAGCGAGCACAGCGTAGGCTGTCTCTTTACCACCATTTCATACAGAGCTGGTGCGCATGGATTACCAACAATCAATATTCAATTTAGCCCGTATTGCTTTGAGTGCGGGTTTGCTTACTCGTCAGCGTGTGAGGAGTCTGGATCTTCAGCTTGAGGTGGCTGCTAGATTTAGAGTGGATGTACTATATGGGGTAAAAACAGAAGGTAGGACACACAAATAATGCTTAAGAGTCAAACAGCTGGAACTACTTTTGGTTCCGTTGACAGGCCCGGTGGTAACACATAGAGCCCATCCTGACGACAAGTTTCTCTGTTGTTGCATTCGTGTAGCTTAACAAGTACAGTCATGTGAAAAAGAACGCTTTCATGGGAATCTATGCAATCCTGTGAAAAACTAAGTTCACTCTATGACTCAGTATCTTGCATAACCACTTTTAGTTGCAGTACATTTAAGGTAATCGTTTTCTGAATGACTTTATCGCATTCTTGTGAATGCCCACTCGTCTTTCACTCTTCTTTACAGTATTGCTTCACTTTGAGGTTTGCAGGTATTTCATTCAGGCTGAAGTCTAGATTTTGACTGGGTCATTGGAACATGTTGAGTCTTTTTAAGCCATCCTGCTGTAGATTTATTGGTGTGTCCTTGGGATCATTGTCCTGTCGAATGGCCCACTTTGGGCTAAGCTTTAGCTGCTGGACAGAGGGCCTCTAGAATACTTTGGTATACAGAGGAGTTCGTGGACAAAAGGCATGGCTGTAAAATCTGCTTTTGGAAGCTGGAGGCAGGGCGAGTGAGCTAAAGGTTTTGCAGCCAGGAGACCCCAATTCCTGTCAAATTTGGGAGCTTTGTGTTTTATTCTTTGCTACACATTCTTTTCACTTGTTGATTTTTTCCCTTTATACTCCTACTACTTGCTGTTTGGTTAGGTTTAGCCACTAACACATTAGAACTGTCTATGTGTGACAAGTTGGAATCGAAACATGAGTCTCAATATTATCTAAACCAGTGCGTCACAGCAAGGATGCCAAAGGACACCTTGTGCGCCCATTGTGAGATGGAGCAGCTCTGACAAAACGACAGTACTTCAAGCCCTGAGAATGCCACGAACCTTCCAGAATGGAGCTTAAAGAGTCGCGGCTCTTTGTCAGGCAGTTTTATCAGATAACCAGTTGAGCGCCCATCAGTGGTTATTGCTTTCTTCCAAGGATAGATATCACCAAGGTGGTTGGTCTGTTAGTCAGCTGTTTGATGCATCACTGCTGGATATACTGCTATGAAATTTGTGCAGACCTTCATGTTGTTAAGACATAGTGATGTTTACAATCATTACATTAAGGGACCACTAAAAACTGGATTGCAAATAAATGTGTGACATCATGCTTTTCTCATGAGCATTTGTAATCTGTTTTGTGATTTAGCCCTAACCTGTAGCACCAACATCAGCAGCTACAGTGGAATCTTATATCAGTCAAGAATGGGACAATATTCCTGTTTAAACAGTCCGGCCAACTGGTGTTCATACCTGGTGGTAAGTGGTAAACCTGGCCTTACACCAACTTTTTTGAGACACGTGGTTGCCATCAAACTCAGTGACCTTATTTTTTTTTTATTAATTCTTTTTTTAAATAATAAACTATGGGCACCTCAATTTGCACCTCATGAGAGGTGCAAATTGGTGCATTCTGTTTTTACACAGCACAATATTTTTGGAATTGGATTTGTACTTCCTGTATATTATCATTTAGAAGGTATACAGTAAGTACTGAGACAACTAAGAGATGGACTGCCATAATATTGGGGCCCTGCGTAGTACCTGCTATCATGTTTCCCTTAAGAAACAATTGTCATGACTTTGGTGGTCCCTTAGCATTATTTGGCCGACCCACTAGCATAAAATTCTAATTTTTTCTATACAATAGATTATGTTCGTGTGCCTCCTAAACTGATATTTAGCACTAATTACAATACCAACTGCTACTGCTGACCCATGCTAACATAATTAACTGGTAAACGCTGTAAACATTATACTTGTCAATCATGCTACATGTATCATAACAATGTTGACGCTGAAAATTCATTAATACTTTTACGTGATGTTAACATATATCTTTTAGGAGGTAGTGACTAATAATAATGGGGCCTGCCTGGTGCACAGCCTCATGTTTCCCTCAGCATTATTTGTGCTAACCATCTAGCATCATCATCGGGTGAAATTTTAATACATTCTGTATTATGATATACCTCCTAAATTATATTAAGGGCTTACTAGCAAATGTAAGCATGCTTACAAAGTCAATGGAGAAAACAAAAAATGTGAACTATGCCAGTTTTAATCATTATTATGCTGATGTTGGCCTTCGCTTAAGCTGCACACTTTCTGGATTTGTACCTATTGCAGTTTGGAAGGCAGCGAGTTGGGCTGTGGTTTCTAATGAAGACTTGCATCTACTTGATTTGCTGCACCATTCATACACCAATATTTCACATTTCATATTTTACTCATGACTCAATTTTTTTTTATTATAATTCTATGTGCATTTATATTGTGCCAGCCTTAAGATGGCAAAAAAAAAAAAAATTTAAAAAGCGCAGCGCGATAAACAAAGCTGTTTGACAAAGCACTGTGCAGATACTATACATATACGAGACAGAGATGGAGGGTGTTTTATTCACAGGGAGGGAAGCAGAGAGATTTGGGGCTGAGCAGAGACACCTAATGTCACAGTGACAGGTGATAAAGATAAGCTTGTCAGGCTACTGGAGGCTTCCTCATTGCACCGATGCACACACCTCACCTCTTGCTGACAGATACACGATGGAGCGGCAAGAGTGAGGAGAAGAGAAAAAAAAAAAGGACTTACTGTAATTTTCACCTCCTTTTGCACCTTCACCCCACCCCTCTTCCCCCCAGTGCAATTAGCACACGAGTGCAGTCACTTGTTTTATCTAATTTCAGGCAAAACTAGCACAGTGACACGGTCCACTAGTGCGGGATTTTACCCCAAACTAATAAAGTCTCATGCCTATTGAAATCAGTTATCTAAGTTGCCATGGTGATGGCGAGACCACCACAACGATCTGCCTTTGTTTCAAAGCGAAACTCACTCTGCGGTTACTTCCTCGGGGCCTGGAAAAACAGCTTCTTTCTCTCACTGCGATACAGAGGAAGGGATTGAGGCATACGTTTTATCCTTCGCACACATTATATAATCATAAAGAGCTCTTTAATGCTTTAACAGTCGCTTATTAAAGCTGTTGTCAACCAAGTGTGGCTGGCAATGACAATGAAGATGCGCACTCAGGCGAGAAAAGGTGGCGCCGCCTGATAAACTCACATATATGTAACAGTTATGTGCATCTCTGCCTTCCTGAACTTACACGAGCACCTCGAGGCCTCTTTATGGATGTATCGATTGCGGCCAGCTCATATACAGTGGTCAGCGCCGGGCATCAACAGAGAAAGGTTACTATCGTCCATCAGTTCCAGTATGAGACACCCGGCTGATACATCAATGTATTATAAAACACGGCTCCTTCAGCTCTCCCTGCCGGCACTGAGAGAGAGAAGATCTATTGACCTAAATTGGTTGACGGGCTGGTTTCAGGAGTTATGTATGGGTCTTATGGTATCATGGTGAGCAAAAAAAGAAAAACAACAACAAAAAAAAAAATCAATACAAGCCAGTATCAAAGGCCCTTAGGTTCTAATATAATATGTTGAAAGCCAATAGAGCCAACAGCGCTTCAATGAATTTTTAAGACTTTTTTTTTCAAGAGCAAAAGTTGCTGCAAACAACCGTCTGGAATAGACGGACTCACATTTTTCATACAGTGCACTAAAGCTGATCTATAATTAATGGAATAACATGAAAATGCAGCAAGTACAAGTCTGACATTATTACTTCTGTTGTTTTGTCTTTATTTGGTCGAGACTGGAAATAAAGCATTACACCGGGCCCAACAGGAACCAAAGAAAGGTTTGCAGCGCTGTAGAAAAATGGCAGAAGGTGCCACTGTTGTAAAAGCTTAGACACCTTTGTGCAAAACCCCCCTCTCATCAAGCAGACGCTTGGTCAAATTTGAAACCGAATCCTCTCTCTCTCCTTGCTTAAATGTGATTACAGCCAAGGTGCAGTGCATCCTCGAGCACCAGGCAAAGGCAACGCGCAAAGAAAGAAAAATGAACACACAAATTAATCGGTGACAGCTGCGGAGTTGCTGTTAGTGGATACGGGCATGTGGGAGGAAGGGAATGGCGTGTAAATGAATTGCTGTATGCTTAATTAACACAAAATCCCTTTGTCTTCGGGCTCTGACCAGGGCAATTTGTGGGTGTTCAGCTGAAAATGTGGGGAGATGATTAATTAAGTAGCCCAAATGAAAATGAGTGGAGAAAATGGTCCTCTTTTGTCTTCAGAAAGGGGAAGGGTGAGATTCTGGGGGCTCGGTCGAAGAAAGAGGCAAAATAGAGAGGAAAAACCTACTTGCTTATAGGCGAGTAGGGAGAAAGGACTGATGGTGTGCTCACCTCTAAATGACTGAGACCAAAGGCCAGGCTATAACAGCTCTAATTACACTCTGGAAATTGCAGTCATTGTGCAGTAAATAAAAGAGGCAACAAGGTCAGTGTGCATGTTAGAGAGTTTGTGTGAGGAGGACAGAGATAGAGAGGGATTGCAGGCATTCACCACTGCATGTGGGGGTTCCCATAAATCAAATTTTCTTTTAATTATGCACACACAAATTAAAGCAGTGGTGATAAAACCCTGTGAGTTGAATATGAAATGATGAGAGCGCCATTAGGAGTTCCCTGTTATATGGTCTGTAGGGGATATGAAACCGCGTGGTTATGAGCCAGCAAATAGACACATCCCATTCAGAGCTCATTCACTCCGTGGCTTAACCGCACCAGTCTATTTACAGCGTGTCAAACGCCTGAAGGCACTTTGATTTTCCCTTGATGGGCTGGTTGGTTGGAAAGTGGATGTTAGAGAAGTTTGACAGATGCAAAAGGAAGATTGATGCTACTTCAAAGCCGCTCTGGAAGCTGTTTATTGGAGTGGGAGATAGCACTAGTTAAATCAGCCATCTTTGAAGTCGTGCAATGAGTGCAGGTGAACGGGCAGACGTGTGTGTGTGTGTGTGTGTGTGCGTTTCTCTGTATGTGAGAAGAAAGTGGGAAAGAGGAGGGGGGAATTAGCACCTTGTTAGTGGACTCTGCAGAAAATAAGATTGGATAAAGGGCATTTCTCCCTTATTACAACCACAGCCTGTTGCACACACTCTGTGCTCTCCTTTCAGTGCTACTGCACTGTGACTGCTAATGCTTATGGTAAACTTGCAGTGCTGCACCATCTATACTTACCTAAGCTGATGATGGTATTGGGCAAATGAGCACACATACTGGAAAATAACATGGGGAAGATTAACTTAAAAATCCTATATTGGTGGAGCTCTAGTGTGGTGGTCTCAGTGGGAAAACCAGCAACAAACAGTGTGTGTGTGTGTGTGCGTGCGTAAAAGGTCAACACTACAAAAAGAAAGGGGGCACCACCGTCTGGTGCTATTTAGTAACTGCACTTTCTAAGATTGATACAAATACCAATATTCAGTGATTCCAAACTCGATATTCCAACATATCAACCAATATATCTGGTTGTTGTATTTGTGGTTTTCCAAGCATGTGTGCTGCCAACAGGGAAGTTGCAGGGAAGTGTGCCCTCTGGTGGACAAACTATGCAATGTCAACACTCATAACAAGGCTAAAGGGTGGGTTTGTCCATCTCTTCTTTGCTTCTTTCATTTTCTTTTATCAGTCATTATAAATACTGACATCGATAGAACAGCAGACAGTTAATACTGGTCAATAATATCAACCTGCCGAAAAACAAGGAACCCAGGACCCACTGCATCAGCGTAGGGTCTGGCATTAGGTATTTCATCCTGATACCTAATGGCAGTCAGGGTGCTGTCTAGCCTGTAGAGGTCTGTGCATCCCTCCATGGATATGCCTCCCCAGACCATCACTGACCCAACACCAAACTGTTACAAGCAGCATAACGTTCTCCATGGCTTCTCTGGACCCTTTCACTTCTGTCACGTGCTCAGGGTGAGCCTGCTCTCATCTATTTTGGGCGCCAGTGGTTGACCTGCCAATTCTGGTAAATGCCAGTTGGGCTCCTTGGTGCCGGGCAGTGACCACAGGACCCACTAGAGGACATCGATCTCTCAAGCAACCCTCATCAAGTCTATTTCTGATTGTTTGGTCAGAGAAGTTCACACTAATGATTTGCTGGAGGTCATTTTGTAGCTCTGGCAGTGCTCATCCTGTTCCTCCTCGGACAAAGGAGAAGATATCGGTCCTGCTGATGGGTTAAGGACCTTCCACAGGCCTGTCCAGCTCTCCTAGAGTAACTGCCTGTGCTCGGAGACACATCAAACCTTCTGGCAATGGCACGTATTGATGTGCCATCCTGGAGGAGTTGAACTACCTGTGCAACCTCTGTTGCTGGAGTCCAGGTATCGCCTCATGCTACCAGCAGTGACACTGACTCTAGCCAAATAGAAAAAACCTAGTGAAAAAACAGAAAAGATGAGGAGGGAAAAAATGTCAGTGTCCTCCATCTTTAAAAAACATTCCTGTTTTGGAGGTTGACTCATTGTTGCCCCTCTAGTGCAGCTGTTCTGCCATCCGTCTGTCAATCTGTCCATCACATTTTCAGTATCTCAGTAACTGTCCAACATATTGACTTCAAACTTGAAGGATAGATACGAATTGAAGAGTACAACTGCAGAACACAAGAACCACAACCCTACCTCCTCTTATACTAGAGTTATTGCCCTTTTTTTTACTTTTTGAACACATTTTTTAATGAATACATAACCTGAGAGGAAAACGAGTTCGATTTCAGAGGTCCGAGTTTTGTCAGGATCCAATTTTTTTGCCAATAGTCAATAAAATTAACCTGCTAATGTGCAAAGAAGGTCAAGTGTTTAGTAGTTGGGGGCATATCTCATTTATAATGTATTTTTTAATCACTGCCATCAATCTTTCCATGTTTCATTCCTCTCTTAACTGTCTCATCTCCGTATTTCCTGTGTCAGACATCCTTATCAATATTGAATGAAATAAACTTCATCTATAAAACATACCATTCCACGCATACCTGTTGAACAATCATTTACTGTAAAAATCTCTTTGTAAATATTAACTGCTAAGCTCAACACATAACCGCTTACTTTCATATGCATGAACGTACTTTCTGACAAGCCTTTGAAAATCTCAGACACATGAACTATAGACAGATTTCCCCAACATTCGAGTGTGTAGTTGTTTATTTACCCTCTGTGTTAGCGTTAACCTATACATGCTTGCAAGAATAAAGATGGCCAAAAAATATCCCAGCTGCAATAAACTTGTTTTATCCCGTAAATAAAAATGATGGAGAAAATGTGTTTTCAGGTCCTGTAAGTTCCAGCGGGCTTGAACAACCTTCTTCTTATAAAAACAACAGAAACGCAACCTGATGCAGATCTAATCAGTTTTCTGATTAGATCTGACTGCGTGAGGGAAAACGAACAACTTCGAACAATAGATTTAATTATATGCACAAAGGTGAAGGCACAACCAATCTTCAGCATATGCCTGGATGTCACACACACACACTTTCTTATACTCACTTGGCTGCAGGTTCCCTGGCCAGATTGATCTGTGCGATCGGCCAAGATAGCCGGGAGTGCCGGCCACATCTATTCACTGAATAAGTGCTGGGACAAGCTGTTCTTTCAGGGGCCAGCCGGGCAACAATAGGCCTTCTAATAGCTCCAGTTTGTCTCAGTTAAGAACAACAACCTCCCCCCTCTTTTTCCGCTGCATGCACACATACACACACAACTTACTTTACACCTCTCGCCCGTCGCTGTGTTGACCTAATAACGCCGCAATCTTATTTGTTTGTTTTCGCTCTCAGCCGCCCATCGCGGTGTCATTTTTCATTTGTTTTCACTGTACGGTTACAATGATGTGGCGCTGAAATAATTTACCCGAAAAAAATTAAACACAAACATTGAACCTGTGCTCCAGTTTTTGGCAAGAACCTGACACATGACCTTCCTGTGTAGGTGGGCAATATATGGAGATAATAGTTTCTTATTACAGTATAATAACATGCATAAAACATGATGATGACTCCAAACATACTGTAAAGATACTAAAAAGATAACATTTAAAAATAGCTTCCAGCTTAACGATACCTCAACATAAAGAACATTCTTCATAAATGATGCATTTCTATTCCCTGATACATAAACTATTTAAACTGGGAGAGAACTGATCTGTGTCAGCAGGTTAAGACACCACACACACATGCGCATGCATATCCCTCTATCACAGAGGTTGTTGTGTGTTTGGTCCAAACCAAGTGTGATTTGGTATTACAGAATGCAAAGGCCACAAAAGCCATTAGTAATTACGATTAAGTGCATACATTAGTAAACGCACCACTATATCCGAGGCATGTTTACAATGAGCATGTTGGTTTCTTGTGATGTAATACATTATTGATTACTGTTCACAAAGACTTGAGCCTCCCCCCACAAGGCCACCGTGACGCCTGGCTGCATTAGTGAAAACAGGATATGACATTTCCATGCTGCAACCCACAAACGGAATAACTGAGTATCACATATGGTGGATACGCACTAATTGACAGACGGTGCAGTCTACCTTCTTTTTTTTTTTTGTTCCCTGGTATTGCAGAGATTTTGAGATCATTCACTATGATGTGAAGTAGGCTAAAAGTAGGGTGCAGCAGGCATGATGAGCAAAGGAAGGAAAAGTAGACAAACAACCCAATTACACAATTCCCATGCACAGAGAAGTACGAATAAGCACCATCTACAACATGCCGTCTCTTTGTTGTGTGTCCTCATTTTCATTTTGTGGCATAGCAGAGAGAATCTTACTCTGAAAATTAGCCCAGTTTAAACTACTGGACATGCACATTCAAGTTAGCCTTTATGGCTTAGCCACACTAGAGTAAAAAAAAAAAAGAACGCGCTGAGTGGCTGAGTGGTGATTGCACTGAATTATTTTTGCATTTGGTCACAAACTGAAAGTAGTTGTAGCAACCACTTTTGACTGCAAGGCGATTGCACAGGTTGCCTGATGGAAGTTCTTTCCAAACAATTGCAGTGCAACTCAGACTGACTGGCCAAGGTTTGCAAATACTTTCTGTCTAATTTATAAACGCAGAGAGATTGCCAGCATGGTGCAATCAGTCAGTCTGCGCGATGACGGCAACTTGCAATACATCTCTTTGCAACAGGGGAACAAGTGGTTGCCAACTGGTTGCATTCCTATATAAAAGCAAGGTTGTCATTTTGCAGTTAAAATGTTGCCCCGCAGCAGCTACAATACCAGTCAAAAGTTTGCGTGTGTCCAAACTTTTGACTGGTACTTTATGTCATTTGTTGAGACATTTCTGTTTCAGATCAATGAGGTGCTCACTGGGCTCTGAATATAAGTAGTTAATGTGAATTTCTGTGCATGTACACAGCTGCAGATTTGTGATTTTTTTCTTCAATTTATTGCCATATTATTAAAAACAGATTGCATTCAACTGCCAACTTGACCCCATTCAATAACAGACTGATAGCAAACAGACTAACTGGCATCTCGGCACACCAAAGTTGCTTCGAACAGGCAAACAACTGTAAGTTGTTGCAGACCTAGGCTCCATCTTTGAAGCAACTATTTCAAAGGCAACGATGATTGCAAGTTCATTGTACACGGTCGCAATGATTTTGGTTGTGTCGCAGTCTTAAACAACTGATTTTCCCAGAGCAGGACAGGCCAGAGCAGGAGTGTCAAACATAAGAAACAATTAAATGACATTTAATTGTCATTCTGACAGATTTCTTTCAAACTGAGACATACTGTTGAAATTGCACTTTGTTTTCTTGTGTTACGCTATCTCAGGGGATCCTGGTCAGTTTACTTTGTTTCAATAAAAATGTGAAGAGTCACAAGTTCAAGAATAGTTTTCCAACTGGAATTCTGCTGTTAATAACGACAATGTTACTGAAAAAAACACACTAAAGTCTCCTGGATAAATAAAGTATACACACATTCTTTTGTTTGCTAACTTCAGTAGGTAGTTATTGCAAATTACTGCTAAACACTAAGCACATCCACAAAATCACCGATGTAACACGGCCACCAAACAGCAAAACCTGGGGCTAGAAATGTTGGACAACCATAAAAACCAACAAACAATAACATGGCACACAATCCAAAGTCAAGAAAGGGCGATAAAGATACACATCTTTAGCATTGCAAGACAAAATCTGTTTTCCTTTTCCACATGTAAACGTAAATACTGAGTTTCTGAAACTCTTCACCTTGGAAGGACTTCTCAAAAGCTCCGTTTTCAGTGATCTAAACTAGTGTGGACAAAAGGCCAAAATGCAGAGAAAAAAGCTGTTTACCAAAATACCTGCGTAGGTGTGGACAGGGCCTGGATTTACATTTTGTGTGTCTAGTGTTGCCACGTGAATCGCAGATTATGCCTTTATTGGTGTTGACCTTGCCTCTTTGATATTTTTGATCTAGTGAGAAAAATCTATCCCTATAAGCCGCTGTGCATTAGCGGGTGAGATCAGACTCTCTTTATCCACTTTTAGCTCTTTCAGTCGATATGCTAACAAAAACACAGCTCTGGAGCTCCGGTGTCAGTCATATATGCACAAGCATACTGAAGGATCGGCGCGCAGCCGTACCCCCGGGGATAATTCGGGTTTTTCCATCACTGTTCCAGTTGTTGACTGTTGGATGCAACACCAAGTTGTCATTACCTCACCGGTGCAGCTCTCACCTGCCTCTTTCCTTCCATCTACCTGCATCTAGAGCTGAGCTAAGTGGCCACTTGACACATATTCCTCTGACAACATTGGTTTTTATGAGCATATTTTCAGTGCTTGTGAAATGCAGCTATCTGCTTCCCGGGCACAGAAATGCATGCATAGCTTAAAAGGGGTATAATTATGTTCTTATGCGTCTTTTTTTTTTTTTTTTTGCTGTAATATAATATACGCACATTCATGTAATGCAGAAATTACCTCTTTTTAAAAATCTTATATTTTTGAGATTTTTTTTCTAACCTTGGGTAGCAGCTCCGATGAAAATAAGATCTGAGAGACGAGAGGATTATTCTTGTAATGCTTCTCAATTACTTTTTTTGTCTTAATTTCTTTAATGATTGCAAACTGAAACCAATATCAAAAGTTTTCCTTCCAAAAGATCTTCTGACTTTAAAATATGTCCCGTTTGCAGAAAAAAAAAAACAGTCTTAATGAGCTACGTTGTACACATCAATTGCAAAAGATGACCATTAAGCAACCGTGCATCCAGCTGAAATATGGAAGAATTCTTCAGCGCTGCTTTCAAAGGAGAAAATCCATCTGAAAACTTGCTTAGTCCATGTTTTGGGAAATGAGAAACCTTAAAGCAAGCTTTATGCAATTTGAAGTTAATGGACTAAAACATGTAAAACTGCTGGCATGTTCCTTTAATTAACATGCCCACGTGAGCAGACTGGACCGCATTTATTTGTGTTTGTGCCGTGTGCCGTTTAAACTCTTCAACATACCTTTGATGCATCTAAAACCGTCACCAAGCAAGGAACTGGTGTGTTTTTATTAAGCAGCAGCAATGCTGATTGCCAAAAACTGCACTTCTTCAAGGACAAAGAAGGGAAGTCAGTCCCTGTAGACTCCTATATATTAAAATGTCCAGCTTTAGGTAAGAAGTAAACATGTTTAGAATCTGATACATAAATGAGTTAGTTTTATTTAGGCCCCAATTGGTTGCTCGAGGTTGCTGGCAGTTGCTGTGAAATTGCCAGCCCCAGGGTGGACTACAGACAGGTCAGTGACCTCCCGGCTGCCTCTGGTTGCTAGGTAAATATAAGCATTATACAACTCATAACACTTGCTGGGTGAAACTGATGGAAAAAGGAATAAAGTGCAGCATCAAAAACATTTTTTTTAAACATTTGAAATTATTTCTTCTTAACTTTAACATTTACAAACGTATTTCTTAACATTTTGAAGTTTCATTTTTACATTTCTACATTCCTTTAAGTGGTATCCAGTGTTGGAAGTAAAATGTCAGTACATTCCCACCACATTTAGCAGTAAATAACAACCTATTGAAATCAATCAGTGGCTGCTTTTTGTAGTCGTTAAAAGCAAAACTCCAAAACTATTCTTGAACGTGTGATTCTTCACAGTTACATTGAAACAAAGTAAACTGAACAAGATACTATTCGTCGTGTGGGCGTCCATAGATTACATGAAGATACCTAATTAAGGGGACAATGCACAATGTCCTGTGCTTTGAAAAAATAAAGATAACCTTTGAACATGGCATACTAATCCAAACTTGATACTTTAAATTGTCAGGTTTTTTTTTTCAGTATATGATACATATTCATGCAGTGCAAACAGGATCTGGTAATGCTGCAGTCACTCAGGGGAAATCAGTGGTTCATCCACATTAGTCTTTATTAGGAGTGTGATCACTTTAAGAGATTTCACGCTATTTAATGTTCAGTTGCGGTAAAAAGCACTGCAGCAAGTCGAGTGCTCAATTCCAGTTTAAACTGTTTTTGACAAGGCAAAATTTGCATCCTAGTTAAGATGCCTTGCTAACCAACCTAGCTAGCTAGGATTAGCGATAGCTTACAAACAGTTGATTAAAACAACAACAACGACAACGACAACAACAACAAAAACCTTGAGGTATAAAAACACAAGTCAACAAGAAGCAGTCCGAGAGCGCAAACCTCCACCAAGGCAGCTCACTCTATGGGCAATATTTAAGGCAATAATATTGTATTTTCTATATAGTCATTTAGCTGTCTTTCTTTCTTTCTTTCTTTCTTTCTTTTTTTTTTTTTAAACATAGTTTAAGAAGTTAGTAGTAAAAATCAGATAAGGGCAGCATGACTGATGTTTACTTTGATTACGCTAACGTTATGTAGGAGGAGGTGATGGATAATAGGTATTGATTTGTAAATAACTGAACATGAATAATTTGATCTTATTATATAATATTATACTACAGTACATCTAACTAGTTAGGCAGCTCGTTATCTTTCTCTTGGCAATTACTTCCTTAAAGATGGAACACATTTTGCTGTCAACTTGAAAGAAAGACAGACGTGAAATGTAAAAGTGATGTCAGAGGTCAAATGTGACATATTTTAAGTCTTTATAAAGTACTTTCTACATGTTGACAATACACACCACACTTATAAGAGTCAGAGTTTCTAAGTTTTAAGGCTTTTTTTTAAAAATTTCAACCAATAAATCATGACGTTGACCTTGAAGACCTCGATGGACGTAAGCCAAATTTTAACGGATCGTTAACATGACCCCGCTCTGCACCCTTACAAAGTTTTATCGGAGTACATTCAAAACTTTTTGAGCTATCGCGTTTAGAGCTACAAACCAGTGTTATTATGACGAAGGTTACAGTCATTTTCTATATACAGTCATTGGCTCTCACATGATCTTTGGTTCTATCAGCGGCCCCACCCACTGACTTCCTGTCATTTAAACAGCTGCAAAGCCACTGGAACGGTTGAGTGTGTCAGAAAAGGCCAGTGAACAAAGCCAAGGATATTATACTGGATCCCATACATCTCATGGAGCTCTACCTCCTCCCACCTGGGAAATGGCTCTTCTTCTATGGAATAAAGCGCTGCAGGAGGTCATTTGCCTTTAAATCTATAAATATAGCCGCTAATCATGCACAGCTGGGATCCTCGAGTCTAACACCTTCTTTTCGGCTGCACAAACCGGTGTCGGTAATTTAGCCTCATCTTCACACTGATTAACGTGCATTGATGAATCAGAATCTCAGAAGCCAATTTAGCTTCAAAGCTGATTTTTATTAAGAATACATTTATTAAAGGTGGCAACAGAAAGCAGCTTATTTAACATGTTTTTGTTTTTTTGTGCGTCATAAAAAAGCAAAAACGGTTCAAATCTATACCTCAGGTCACATTGCAAAGTTATGATTGTTTGAGGAAAAATGGGTAAAATGACAATCTAACCGGCAGGCTTCCCTCTCACCCGGTCTATTGAGAGCCCATTACACTGTAATCCCGAATGGGGGCTCTGACATCTCCGCTACCAGCATACGTGGGTGGAAAGGAACAAGTGAACAAAGGACAATGCAGCTTGTAATCCTGTTAAAGGATTAAGGGCTCGAGTACACGCGCACACACAGACACACATAAAAGACATACACTTTTTGTTTGGGAGCATCCCTCTGACTTACACTTGTTCATTAACCCCCACACTCAGGCTTAACACAATTACAGCAAGCAAGCCGAAACTCCCGTAACCTTAAAACGACCTTAACTCTCGACCTCCGCGCAAAGCAGCGGATTTCAAACAGCTGACCAAGAAAAAACACTTTTTTTTTTTTTTAAAGTGTTCATCTCATCTTGGACGTGACTCATCTCCTACAGGATCAAACTACTACTCTCTCACAAACACTCACACGTATGCGCACTGACAGCACAAACACAGTGACTCATATGGAGTTCGAGCCTTTAGGCTATCCACTTGTCCTGTGGATGATCTCAGACAAATTTGCGGCAAGATATTACATTAAAGTCAGGGAAAGATAAAACAGAGATGCTGTAAACGCACACAACACACCACAAAAAAAAAAAAAAAAACCCCAAGAAAAATCATCGCATGCACACAGAAACAACACAACTTCCAGCAAAGAAGCATTAAGCCACACCAGCTGTGATACGACCAGAGCTACTGTCACGATGCCCTAAAAGATATGAACACACACACACAAAAAAAACAACCCACATTAATCTGCAGACTGCAGACCATGCTGCTAATGATCCGATTTGAAGCAAAACACACTGCAACAGAGCAGGAACGAGCTCAAGAACCCTGGCAAGCATATAGTAGTATAGCCAGGGCCAGCGCTTCTGAGACTTCCAGATGAACTTCAGCTCCGGTCTGCCCACCCATTCTGGATTCAGTTTAGCGGTTTCAAAGATTTCCCATTCGCAGAGATGTTACATCTCCAAGCCATGCACCGCAACACTTTGTAGGCTCCACAGCCTGTAAACGCAGAATGAAGCGCTTGTGTGGATCCGATTTTTGCTTAATCCTGATCTCACTGTGTTAAGCGGGCTGCTTATCAATGCAGCCAAGAGCAGAACAATCTATAAATTATTAAATGTCTATTTAGCCTGCTTGTAGTCCTAATTTACCGTTGCTAGTTATTGCACTGACGTATCAAAGGGAATCCAGGTCAGTGCAATCATCTGGAGTTTCTGGGCTTGTCATCTTGATTTCCTTTGAGGTCACTTTCTTTTTTTTTCTTTTTTTTTAAAAAAAAATATATATATACACACACTCTTGTAAACTTCTTTTTATCTCAGTTGCATCATATCTTATTTTCTGTTTTTCTAGCTTTTGTTTGATGTGTTTGTATAAGCGGGAAAACATCAGGAGTGACAGTGTAAAGAGGAAACAACAACACAACCTGTATGACTAAAACACCAAAATATGTCAAGTCAAAAAGAGCCTGCGAGGGCTACAAAGCACACGTACAGAGCCCCCCCCCCCCATACTATACTGATTACAAATATTAATTATCAATCAACAGCAATGCTATAGCTGTGCAGTTGTTTGCCTTACCTTTTGATGTGAAACAGAAATGGAGCATCGCCATTGGCCATGTGAAGACGAATGAGAAGATGAGTAGATACCCCGCAGAGATCCACAGAGAGCAAAGGGAGGGGGAAAAAAAAAGAAGAAGAAAGAGTTCATTAGTAAGGAAACTACATTCATACTGCATATGCATGAATGTATATATTACTGACTGTATATTACTGTATTTGTCATAGAATCTAAGAAGTGCAGAAGTCATGCTAAACCACCCAGTTTCTACACGTATATATGTAATGCCAGTTTCAGCTGTAATACTGATGTGCAGTTTGCTAATGTTAGTCCATATTCAGTGAACGCATGTGTCTATTCAGTGGTTCTTTATGCTTTTTTAAAAATGTATATTTTCCTGAACTCTACCTTGGCCACAGCCGCTGGGGTTGTAGGCTGAGCGGGCCAACTGCTAATCAGACGGTCAACAGTTTGATCCACAGTTTTGACACTTTGCATTGTTAAAGAGTCCTCGGGCGAGATACTGAACCCCAGATTACCCCTCATGCATCCAACAGAGTGAGAGTGAGAGCTGGTTAGAAAATGCTTAAAGTAATAGAATAAAGTGAGTGACTGCACTTTGTGTGCTCATTTAGTGTCTATACAGAGTCTATAATCAGCCAATCACACGGCAGCAACCCGGTGAATTTAGGCATGTAGGCATGGTCAAGACCATCTGCTGAAGTTCAAACTGAGCAACAGAATGGGGGACAATAGGTGACTCTGATTGTGGCATGCTTGTTGGTGCCAGACGGGCTTCGTCTGAGAATTTCAGAAACTGCTGATCTGCTGGGATTTCCCTGCACAACCGTCTCTAGGGTTTACAGAGTATGGTCTGAAAAAGAGAAAATATCCACATCAGGATATTAGTCATGTCAATATGAACTAAAATCTCTGAGGAGTACTTCCAGCACCTTGTTGTGTCATAAACCACTGTGTGGCAGGCGGGATCAGACCCCAACGCAGGACTCAGGAGACAGGACGTGAAACTTGAAAAACAGCTTTAATTGCTGAAAAACTTGAACTAAGGAACTAAGAAACTTGACACAAGAATACACGGCGCACAAAGAAGGAACTAATGACGAGGACGAGACAAGAAACTCAGGCAATAAATACACACAGAGGGATAACGAGGGAACGGACAACAGGCGGGGATCACAGCTGAACAAAATCACAGAAACGAGACAAGGAGGCAAAACTGAACACAGAGCACGAGAGACGAGGACTGAACAGGAAACAACTGAACACAGAGACGAGAACGCGGATGCGACACAGGGGGCAGGCGTGAGAACGAACATCGACACGAAGAACCAACAAACATGCACCAACACGGAGGGAGGAACTGAAGCATGATCAGACATACTTCACTGGAAATAAAAGGATCAGAAACCAAACCCGAGGATTACAGAAAAGAAGGCAACATGACCTCAAAAGTCCATAAACTCAAAAACACTGGGTCCATGACATGCTGAATCTGTGCTGCAAATTAAGGCAGATCTAAAGGCAAAACGGGCTCCAACCAGTACATGCAAAGCCCATTTAACACTTAATAAATCATAATAAGATACACTATATTCTACCAAAACTGTAATAAACTAGGGCAAGAAAAGAAAAAGAAATCTGCTGCTGCAACAGTGCGTAAGTTGGAAAACTGTGCAAACTGAAGTGCAAACTCTTTTCCGAATGTTTTTATTTTGAAACCGCAGACTGCTGTGAACCGAAGGGAGCGACTTGATCTAAACGCAGCACTAAAGCTGCTTAAATGTCACTGAACGGAAAGCTGACTGCAGGAACAACGAGTCAGGTAATTTCATGGATATCTGGCCTCGCTCTCTGCACTAAAATCAGAGCACTACAGTAAAACAAAGTTCACTGGAATGTTCTGACAGCTCAGACAAACATTACATTAGCAGTCTGCAGTCCATTTTGAACTCATTGTCACTGGAATGCGTCCAACTGTGATCTTCCCTTCAAATTAAATTCCCCCGTTCTAATTCGGAGCTCTCACAAACCCTCCTTAACTCCTTTGATGCTATGAGAATTGTCCCGAAAAGCTATCTTTTGGAACTTTCTGAAGAATTTCGGTTTCAAAATCACACAGAACTCGGAACTGCCCCACCGTGGTCCTCCTGCCACGGCTCTTTTTCATTTTCATCACCATTATTTCACCGAGGTGTTCGCAAAACGACCGCAATCATGGGACAAATTCATCTCGCATTACTTTCCAATAAGCTCAAAGTACAGGCTGACACCGAACATGGATTCTTGAGGGACGGATGTTATTACACTGTGTCATCTGGATCGGGATGGGAAAAATCAGGCCTTGGGGTTGGACGACAGTCAGAGAGGATTTATATCTTTTCCATCACGGTTATTTTATATGCCACGGCTGTATCGAGGAAGGGTCAGAATGTCTGATTGTCTCGTCAACACAGATCTAGGAAATCAGTTAAACGCGGGCTTGTTTTCATGAGCTGGGGCCGTATTAAAGTTAACATTTCAATATGTTAATAGCACGCTTTAGCAAAAAGCTGTTTCATTGTTATCAAGGGAGCAAATTACTCCGGATCACAACAGAACTGGAAGTAAAACTGATGGAATTAGCATGGAAAATAGAGAAATTATTATGCATGCGGGAACAAAAGATTGCTACTGTGTGAGCTACAAGAGTTTGGGTAATTTTACTACTTTCACATTCAGGATTTAAATGCATTCATTTCCAAGAATAAGTTAAAATTTTAGTGCGAAATTTAAAAAGTTTGGGAAACACATTAGGCACGGCGGTCCGCACGCATCCCTGCCGCATTCACGTCTGATACTTTACAATTACGTGCACGTGAGCTGATTATGTGTAAAATTATGCACATCATAAATCCGCCTTATTAAGAGACTGTTGCTTCCTCTGGTCTCCCTTAGCTTCACTCTGCTGCCATGCAAATCCCCACATTCAACAAAGAAATAGTAAATTCTTAAACATCCAGGTAAATTATGACAGCCCAATACCCTACAGTGTATAACAACTAGTGACTGAAAAGGCAGAATGCCTGGCCTACATTCACAGCTCCCCTACTCACTATAAATTTCGTTCTTCAACTGCTGTCCTCGAGTTCAATAATCAACTTTCCTTTCTCGGTTTTTAAGTCAGTGTGACTAAGCTGTCTTCATTCTGCCGAGTAAAACTGAATCATCATCATCTGCTATCCCTGAATCTGATGAGCAGCATCTCGTGTTGCATTCAAAAAAAAAAAATGAAGCAGAGCAGCTGTTGCTGTTCGACAATGACCCTTCAATCTCTATTATTACACATGCTGAGAACAGGAGACACAATGCCAAAGTTATTACCCAAAAAGCTAGTCCACTGTCTCAATAAACCAATTTGAAAATTACTATTCAATTTTGAGACTACTTGTATTTACTATGTCATTACAGGTAATATACTGTAAGAGGCCTGGGGGAACACATGGAGAGAGACAGAATGCAGTGCCTGAGCGGGGTTTTAAAGGCAACCGTATTTAGAAGGGCAAGTCTGTAATAGTAAGATAATTTCATGCTTGAAGGTTCAGAGGTTCCCACAAAAGTACAGTATGTGTATTCATAGTGTTTTAAAAGGTGTACTGCAATTATCATAATGTGATACTGTGTGCTGCGGGTAGAAGACCTCAGGTAACATTCACCCGAACTGACTGGAGTCCAGACCACGATGCGAGCCCGGCTCTGTGATCCCGCTTTGCTCGTCAGTCCGTGAGAACCCACTCGCCAAATATAAAAACACGAGAACTGATGCTTCTTCATCTTAGCGCCGACTCCGCTTCTTGACAGGATAGAGCAGAGGATGTAAGCCCCACTTCAAAGTGCGACGTAAGGGGTACAAGCTTTACATTCGGTTAATCTGACCTGTGGGCAATGCTTTAGCCACTAGCTCTAATGTTAATCCTCTGACTGTGCTGCTCTTCTATCGGGCCCCCGCGCTGCAATGCACAGTCCACTGATCCTGGTGTCAAAGGATGCTGAACCCCTGAGACATTTTAAGTCGGCTTCTTGTTGTTTCCAAGACAAAGTCAAACACAGACTCCCTTGTCTCCTCCAGATACAATCAGGGTAGGAATTCATAAAAAAAAAAAAGGAGGCTCTATTTTTAAAATTGACTGCCCTGGAGATGTGTAGGTTTACTAAGAACTGCAGGCACTTCACATGCACTGCAGGATGTCAGCACACTGACACTTCCTGCTAATTGCTGAGTGTGAAAAGCAGCCATGGAAAGCCAGCTGGAGAACGTCTGGCTGGGTTGACCTCATCAGCCTCCACTTTTTTTTTTTTTTTTGCTCTACATCAAAAATTGATTTTTAGCAGCTTTTCCTGTCCTCACATCCTTAACTGTTGATTTGACTTATTTATTTATTTTCAATATCGCTGTACTGACACATGTGAAGACTGTAACTTATGCAAGATGCCATATTCCTGAGAAAAAAACACCGTACCACATGCAGCACATGTACCGAGTGCAGTTTTGAATGCACGAACAGTAGCGCAAAAAAAACCCCTGCAAATATTCACACCTCACATTTTGGTGAGGTCAGTAAAGCTCGCATTTCAACAGCTATCAGAAATGTTAACTTGGCCGGCGCAAACATCAAAGTTAGCCATTTAACTATTAGCAGTTACAACTAATCAGCAATTAGCCACATTAGCCATCTGTTAAGTTGGCAGCTAGCAACTGTGGCTGATTATTAAAACGTTAACGTAATGTTGGAGCTAGGCAGCAAACATTATCAGTCCTGCCTGTCTGTGATATTAACAGACAGTGTTGAGTTAAAAGAAAAACAATTATTTGTGTCTAAAAAGGGGGTTATGTTTCTATTAAACATATATTAAAGCTGAGGAAAGTCTACCAGCTAAAGGGGAACGTTGGCAGCCATCCTTACAGCTCTGTTTCATCATCAATTAGAACACGGTGCCATGTCACCAGAAAACAAACAGATGAATACATTTGCATGGACAAGTAACAAAAATGGTATCAAGTATCGAGCATTTTCTTGGGTACTTCTATTTGAAATTTTAGTATCGTGACAATGAAAAAGAGCAGCGTCGCCCATCGGTTTGTTAAGTCCTCTTCAAGCTGAGCTTTTTGACCATTACTGTTCTGCTTTTTCAAGACCAAACACCAGGAGTCAGGGTTCTATAGGAATAAAAGAACAAAAGGCAGCCATGCCCCAAAGCACAGCAAGCTTTACTCAAAATGGGAGATGAAAGCTGTGTACACACTGGAAGCGAATTGCTTGTTGCTGCATGTCTTTTTGAAGCTGATGGCTGGTTGTTTAAGGGCTAGGCTCTGAGGGTCAACATTAGAGCCTGCCAGGTCATGTGTCAAATGGTATTCATCGCTCTTATTGGTAGTCGCTTCAGTCGCTCACCTGGAAGTTGAAGCCGCTTCACCAGTAATCGTTTGAAGTTGTGCCATTTTAACTAAATGAACAATATGTTGTGTTAAACAAAACTAGTGATAAAATTAAAGCTAATCTACCTAAATACATAGAAAACTATGCAGTGGTGTTGACATGGTTCAACAGTCTATTTGTGTGTAATCCCTGAAGCTTTCTAGATGATAGAGCTACTCGCCAGCTCAGTTGTAGCTACCGGCTCAACGCGTACACATGAATGTTTTATAATTTCACAGGAGCTTTAAGGCCTGATATTCCCCTGTATCATTTTCAGCACTCTAAGTGGCCTCAATACCTGAAGGGTTTGGGATTTCTTTTAATGTACTGTACAAGCCTAGAATTGTTGTAGTTATGATCCTTATGTCTCCTCCTTTTGCTCACATGGAAACACAAACACACACTCACACACACACACACACACACAGCACTAATGTGGCCTGGCATTTGCTGTAAACATTTATCTGCATTCATTGCGATCGCTGTGGCTGCCTTGACAACCTGCATAGACATCAAAGACGGCGGCAGAGCAGGACATGAGAGTCTCAGCGAAGGATTCAGTCCTAGTAATAGCCACACACACTCCAAAGCCTCAACCGCACACACCTACACACACTCCCACACTTTGAATATTAATGTCGCTACCTGCTGGATGTCAGTTTGCATCACACGAAAGAGGCCACTGACGCAAGTGGAGGGAGGTGCACACACTTATTTAGTGCAATGACTTACACTGAAGGTTGTGCACACACACTTCCCTCCCCGTAAGCCTCTCGGTCACTGTTAGAGAAGTCCACGAGAGGCTGACTGAAATCGCTCACCGTAGACTGCAGCTTTGCGGGAGGGAAGGGGGAAAGGCGTGTTTCCATGGGAAGTGCTATCCATTTCTGTTTAGAGACGGGAGAGCTAATAGCAGCTAATGAGGTAACAGTTAGCTCTTGTGTTGCACTGGGACCTGGACAGTGTGACACCCGATAAAATTGCAGGGGACAGGAAGGTGTTAGTTGCAAACGAGGGGGTGTGAAGTGTGAAATGGACAACTCTATACATGAACCACATCCAACTGGGCAGTCTGTGCAGAAAGACTGTTGCTGAAGGGTGACAAAAAAAGCATTTTCCCAGTTACAGTGAACACTTAGCGACAACTTTTACACTCTAGAGTCGGCGCTCAAAATGAAAGAAAACTGATAACAATACCGATATTTGGTGGCTTAAAAATCCCACATATTGGTCGATATTTTTTTTCTTTCAGGCACACAAAACATAACAAAACAACAGACTTCCCTCATATTTGTTATATGTAGTTATGAATCCTTACTAACATAATATGACAGTGCAGTTTAAAAATAATCTTATTTTACTGTCACAACAAGTCATGGATTACTAACTTACTCTGCTCATGATTAAAGGGCGTCGCTCCCATCTCTTCTTTACTTTTTAAATTTTCATTTATCAGCTGCAATAAATGCCGACACCAATATATCGGCAACTGTATCGGCTGATATATATGTGCTGCCGATACAGCCGTCTGGCTGTATTATTTGCACTGATTCAAAAAGGACCGAAAAATATCCATGAAAAATATAAATAGCAGCAAAGAATTTAAATTAATTGAAAGAAAAAAACTAGGTGACATCTAGCCTCAAATAGTGTGTTGACATCACTGCTAACTGCACAACTGCTAATTGTGTCAAGGCGTACACATTCGCCGAACAAGCAAGAGATCCCCGGTTCGAGTCTAGCGGGAGACAAAAAAAAAAAAGGGCATCTGCTGTTAAGACTCTGCCAAATCAAGCATGTGGCGCTACCTGCTCTGGTGACCCTTTGCGAAGAAGGGAGCAGCTAAAAGTAGGAGGAGGATGCATCAACAGCCCCGGGGGTGATGCCTATGCTAGCTAACAGCACATCATTTTTTTACCAAGCATCAGTGTCACATGTGGGTGTTGTGGGTTTGGTATTATAGTGTATTAGTATCACGTGTGGTCAGAGGCTTAACAAGCATTTATAAAATATGACTATTAGTGTCACGGCCACTGTCAAATGTTGCACTCAACATTCCCCCAAAGTGTTAAATTTTTATATAATACTGCCTGCCAAAAGGCATTCACTACACAAAAAGTAGGCCTGCTCGGTGTACACAGTGTACTAAATCCAAGTGCACTATTCATGCTTTTCTCTATTATGTCCAACATTAAAGAACTATTGTTTCTGAAATTAATATTCATTTCACACGGCAGCTCAGCCCACGTTATTGTAACCTGCGTATGTGCCATGTGAGGATTAAATATGGCAGGCGCAGCAACGGTAACTAAAGGGCCGCAAAGGCTTAATCGGCTGGTCAGGCTATTTTATACACATCAAATCCCATGTTTGTCTGTTTCTGTTCCTTTATTTATCTATTTTTTTTCCCTTTTAGGTCATCTCCATCAATGCCAGCTTTTAGCCTCTTACCACCTCACCCATGTCTCTGCATGCTCTGTGGTTTTCTAAGCAGGCAGCACGTGTTGCAGCCTCACACCCCTGAAAAGCAGTCCCATTATAAACAACCAGTGACATTTCCTTAGCATAGACCTGGCATTTAGTGTGATAGATTTATTGACATTTGCTGTTTTATTTTTTTCCCCCCTACAGTCCTGTCTCACTGCAGCTCTTTAAGAAACCATCCACGCACCACAATTCAAATCCTCCACTGCAACATACTCCACGTCCCATCCCTCTGATTCTGTGTGCTGTTTTGACAAACGGCTATGTTGTGCGACTGTGGGTGGGGGGGTGGGGTTTGCTCACAGGCCTGCGCATCAGCATGCAGAGAAGAATTGCTCGTGCCGCTGCATGCATACTGAGATGTGGCTCCCGCAACCGCCACTGTGCAAGTTTATAGATATTTCAAAACCATAGACTCGTAATTACAGCGTATTTTGATTATCGTGAAAGCATAAAGTCATAATGGAAGTTGTATTTCATAGAACAGGCCAGCTTGAATAGTAATAAGCAGTGAATCTAATGGCCTCTGAAGAGGACACACGGAGTCCATTAATTAGTTTCCTCGCTCTGTAACTTGAAATAAAGAGGTGCAAAGGGGAGATGCAGAGCACTGATAGCTAATGTGGCAGAATAAGCCAAACGGCATCTATCTAGGTTTGGGCAGTGCCTCTCTGCGTGTGTGTCTGTGTGTGGTAGGGGTTGGTGTTTAGAAGGAGAGATGCCCTTAATGAGAGGGCTGCAGGCAAACACACACACACACACACACACACACACACACACACACACACACACACACACACACACACACGCAAAACATCTATCAGTGCTGCTGTCTCACCTCGTTTTGCTCCTTGCTGCCTTCTGTCTCTGTTTATTTGGCACTGGCCTCCCTGAATCGGTCCCTGTGTAAAACTTCCTAGCCTGCCTGCTTTCACTTTCTGGCTCGAATTAAAGCAACACCTGGTGGTTTTACAACATTTACTACTATATTTTACTACGCTGTATTTCTTCCATCAGGTCACTGCCAAGTTATGGGGATGGAAGTTTCTACATTGGACCTTTGGTGACTTTAAAAAAAAATAGCTCGAAGTGTTTCAGGCTAAAAAACAAAAGGTTCCCTCTCCTTTGTTGTGATCTAACAGAACTCAGTGGATAAAAATTGAATACTAAGATTGCTAACGTTCACATCAAATATATACTTTTGTCTCAACATCACGATAAAAGTGCCAAGTGAGGAAGAAAATACACCCTCAGAATCCGTCAGGGATGACACTGAATCATAGCTAATAAGCCTCTTTCACAGCTCATCCTCTTATTTTTATTCTGCTGAATCTAAAATAGCCCTTGACTGTTTAAACAAAAATTCACATCAGATCTCCGAAATATGGAGTAAGGCAGGGCCCACGGGAAGGGATCCAGCGCAGAGAGGCAAAGAGCAACACGACTGCACCCTCTCCTTGTTTTCAGTCCAAGCCAGCTTCGTCTGGCAATTTGGGATTTTCAATAGCTTTACATGATATCCCCACTCAAAGACAACTTTTAAATATAAGGTCATTTTTCTTGTCACAGTGGGAAGACCTAATAACTCTGCAATGCTAACAGGTATTTGAAGGTTAAAGGAGACTGGAAGCGATGTACCTCCGTAGTCCGTGTAAAGGACAACTGGCCCCTGGAGTGTGGAAGAGCTTTGTTCTGCGGTAATAATATAGGCCTGGACCAGAAGACGGAGCAAATAGCAGGTGGAGGATGGAACGAGAGAGGCAGTAAAAAGTAAATTGGGACATGCTGGAGGATGGCAAGCCAACAAACCCAGGAATGGTGCGCAAATAAGATGGAGGGAAATTAAAAAAAAGAAGTAAACAGGAGCAAATTGCTGACAATTAAACAAAAGCCATGAGGGACAAACATGAAGAGAGGAAGCAGGAGAAGGGAGGCAAAGCAAAAATAATATTAGAAACAGGTCAGTGAACACCACCCCTCTCCCCTATTACCCCACCCTCCCTCTCTACCACAGGCAGTAATGCTGTCAAACCACACCACAGCTGAGCTCCGTCTTCCCCTTCCTCCGATCTGTCCACTCTCCTGTCTTCACTTGTTTAACTGTCTTCCCTCTCCCTCCCTCATTTCTCATCCAATTTCTTCATTTCCCCTTCCCTTTGTCCTCTCACCTCCCCCTTCATGAACTGTGAATATCAAAGAAGCTCCATCCTGGCACCCTGCCTGTACCTGCCTACCAAACTGCTTCCTCTGTGCCAAATTTCATACAGCCTAAGCAATATGTCCACACACCAAGGTCAAATTGTGCCCGGGCGGCCCATAAATCTTTGCCAACAGTAACTATCTGAAAAGCTCAAATCAAACCTCCTCCTCTTTATACCATAAAGAGCAGACATTTAGATCATGTTGCTTAAGTGATCAAGTGGTAAACAACTTAGGGGAGGGGGAAACCGTGACATATACAGTCACTGCTTCCAAGATATTTAAGTGCAATCTTTGAAAATGTGACAAACAAGCAGCAAATCCTCACTTAGCTGAAACTGTAACTAACAAATGTTCTGGGTAATTGTTGGCAAATGGCTTCAGTCTCTAGAGAAATTAAGTAGCTTGAGAACAGCATGGCTAACTGTAAATACTAAATATGTATAATGATATCTGCAGTTCTCAGAGCTCTTGCTTTCCATGAAAATTTCAATTTGTGAAAAAAAATGTAGGATTTTTTTTCATGGGTTTAAACAACAGACTTTATATTAAAGAGGTTGTATCAGCTGTTGGATTAGGAATGCTGCCGTAAAGCCTCTACTTAAACGTTTTGGCCATAAGTATCTTTTTTTTTTTAAATCCCTCAACCATACCTCGCTTTATTGCCTATTTTACACTAAATGTTACCATAATTAACAAAATGAACATCATCTTGCATTGAATAAGACTTGTCACTTGCAACTGAGACCATAGGCACATTAGGAAAATGTTCACTGTGGTTATAATTTAAGTGAGAGGTAGACTTGTGTTCTCACTGACTTCCATACGGTCTGACTTCGTTCTGAAATCAGCGAAGTCGCCCCCTGCTGGCCATTAGAAAGAATACAGGCTTAATGTGCTGCATTGGCTTCACTGGAAGGAAGCCAGTGATGGTCAGGACAAGAACTTGACTCACCCCATCAGCTTTTGCATATTTGACAGCTACGTAAATTCTACTCTACTACAAAATTTTTCTTAGTTGCTATTTCTTGGGTGAAGACTGTTCACAGTGAGGTCTTTAGATGCTCACAAAATAAGCCTAAGCCATCTTCATGGCTTCATAGCACTAAAGATATATGATAAAATAGGTTCTGCAGCCCCTCAGGAGACTGTGTTAAATGACACACGCATCCTCATACATAGAGGTCAATTTTCTAGCATAACTAATGGCGCCATTGTTTGTGCAAAGGGAACATACAGCGCCGTCACGATGGCTTCACATCTGGCTGCTAATCGTGCACCAACCCCCTGCTTCCATTGCCTTCTGCGGCGACTGCTGCCAATGACCGTCACATCTGCTTTAGCAGCTAATGGTAACCACATCACGAGCATGAAATGGTTACAGCTGACCAGCCCTTCACCCAATCATCTCTAACGCTAACACAGAGCTCCCCCCGCGTGAGTCATTCTAACATCCTTTTCACATCTGCTGTCAGTGTGTTGTGGTGCTCCACCCATATTCGCCACACTTAATTGCCCTTCATTACAGTTCGGGGAGATTTTGAACAGGTGTTGTGTGGCTGTCTGATCCCAATCTGAAAACTACATTTTTCTCTCACTGAGGGGTGTGAGTTAGATTTTTAAGCACCCAATATGAAGCCCAATTGTCATAAAAAACAAACAAACTAAAAAAAAAAAAACAACCCAATACTAATTCCACGTATGACAGTTCAAATGACAACCTGCCTTGGAGGAAAGAGTCTTGAAAAGGCAGTGCTTTTTCAGTCATTCTTGACATTCTTTTAACAAAAGCACAAATATGGATCCTTGAAAAAATATATTGATTGGGTGCTTTTAGAGGCAGTGTTGGGACAGGGGATGGATTTTATTTAAAATAAGCTTGGGACAAAGGTTGTCAAAAACACTTCAGGAGGAATTTAGAAAGCTCAGTAAAGCTCCCGTGTCAACAACATTGACGTATTAGACAGTTGTCATCCTATGTTAATGTTAGCGTATGTTAATGTTAACCACTTAACTGTTAGCAATTACCCACAAACTCAGCCTCAGGGGTCACAAGCTAGTGTACTACTAGTGCCTGTCCCAAGCTTGGATAATTGGGAGGTCTGCATCAGGAAGTGCTTCTGGCATAAAATCCTTGCCAAATCAAACATGGGGATCCATCCGCTGTGGCAACCTCTGTGGAATTAAGGGAGCAGCCAAAGGTATCTTTATATGATAGTCACATTAGCCATCTGTTAAGATATTAAGGTAGTGGCTACCAGCTATGGCTAACGATAAAAGGATAACGTTAACGTGTGAGCTAGGCAGCAAACATTATCCGCACTGCCCATCTGTTACATTATAATAGACAGTGTTGATTTAACAGGAAAGCACAATTATTTGTAATTAAAAACCGTCATCCTCCCTTAAAGTTCCAAAACTGAGAAAAATCTACCAGCAAATGGACAGAAGAACTTGCAGCCTACCTTAACTCCATTTGATCAGCAGTGAAAATGTGGAGCCAAGGCACCAGAAGCACAGCACTACCTCAGACAATGTCCTTATGTCGTGTAATAATGAATTCACTCCAGAAGAGTTTCTTTTTTCCTGTATTGCACACAAGAGTTTTCAATATCCATCCATCTATCCTTCTACCATTTTTACAGGCCCGAGTCATGGAGTGGTAATGAAATGTTCCTAACTTGCCTAAGAGACGTAATCTCACCGGCATCTGGGAGGCTTTCTAGATAGATGACCAGACCGTCTCGACTAGTTCTTTCCAATACCAAGCAACAGCGGTTCAGTGGCCCCTCTTGAATCACTGAGCTCTACCATAGTAGAGACGTTTGAATGCAAGAGTGATCCCAAGAGCAGGTCTCCCAAGGCAAACTGGTACTGGGTGAGGGCCCAGATATACTGTAATTGGGATTTAAAAGATGGCTATGATGCGTAAGATGATTAGGGAAGTCAGCCTGGAGCCAGGCCACGGGGAGGCACCATGAGGGGCACGGGGGAACCCCTTGCTGAAAGCCCATCACCTGGAGGACAAGCCAAAGGGGTTCAGTCCCTTATGGACTGGCTGGTAATCGAAGGCTGAGGCGTATTGTTCTGGTCCCTGGATACCAAAAATGTAGCACTGTTTGAGGTATCTCAGTTTCAAAGTGAATTTTCTTCATCCCCTACTGCTTTGGCCCAGTAGCAGTGGAGGAAGGCTGTGTTTGTCCTGATGAATTAAAATAATAATTGGGTGCAGATAAATGTTAAATAATCCCCCAGCAAACTACGCTAAGCACGGGTTTATCAGCGGCTATCATAAACACTTGTAATAACTGCCCCTTATCTGGGGACAAAAACTGCCTCATAAACTGCTAGGCTTATTCTCAAAAGCTTCCCTCTATCTTTAAGCGTTTCTGTTCACAAACCATCACTTATCCTTATCTCCTCTTTTAGGAAAGGGAGTGCTCGCTCCCCTTGGGTGGACAGGTTTCTCTGTCAGGTGGGATGGTAGATGGTATTTATCTTGTCATCTGGGATGGACAGGGGATTTATTTAACGTGTTAAGAATGGTAGGATGGATGGAGGTTGTCAGTTGTTAGGGATGGTTGTCTCATGACCAGTTCATAAACACCAAGGTGGGATATCCGTGTCATGGATGGCTTATTCAATAATTTTATGTCTTGTTGGTTGGCGGGGTTTTTTCTCAGCTCATGTCTCATTTAAAAAAAATCAAAGTCTGCTATTTCACAAGACAATTTATGGCCGGGGGTCTGGAGTATTATTTCTTTACTGTTCACAAACCAATAGGATTGGGAATTGCTGTGTCATCCATTGTCTTCAGCAGCAGCAGTCATGTCGGGGCACTCTAAGGTGAGTATTCGTAAGAGATCCCCAACTATGAGTAATCCAATACCCTTACAATCCACAATTCCACAAACTACTGTTTACATGAAAATATTGATTGGAGCAGCTTTAAATACCATATTTACATAATTATCTATTAAATTCTACACCAGTTTACCTGTCCAGCTTTCCCTCCGTCTACATGGCATTAGGTTTGATTTTCCTTTAACAGTGACAAATAAATATTAGGTGCACCTTAAGAATGTAAGGTCAATCCTATGGACAGCAGTTTAGTGCTGTTGGTACAAGTTCATATAAGCATCTCCCCCACCCTGAGAAGTGCTGCAATATAAATGCTGTACATCACAGCAGCTTTACAAAAGGATGCAACAGAGGTATGCATTTTCCTCTCTGCAGGAGACACAAAAACAGACAACAATTTCACAGCAATTTAAACAGGCACAGTATACCAACTGGAGCAGAGGATGTCAACGGAAAAAAAAAAAATCACAAAGTAAAATGGATAAAACTCAAAAGACAGAGAAGCTGAAAATCCAATACAGCTCCATTCTGGCGTCTGCATTTGTTGACGTTCCTCCAATCTCGCCAAGTGCCGTGTCAATGACGGGGTCACGGACGCCACGACTGGCCGCGAGTTATTTTGGGTTTTCCACCAATCAAGCGCCCAACATTCTGACCCCTTGCATCGCCAAAGCCTGCTGAGTATCGATCAGACCGCCTGCTGCTCCAGGTGTCCTTCTTCTCTTCCACTGAATCGTTTGAGTGCAGCTGAGGGAAGAGCAATGAACCCCCCGGAGAAAAGTGAACGCGGAAATTGTCCCCTGCATGCTCTGGCTCCAGGTGGGTGCCCTTTTGTTGTGGCATTTTGAGGTTACATATCTTACTTTCCCATTTTTTGGCCTTTGATTGTTTTGCGGAGGTGCTGCTGATTGTGAGAGAACAATCTGTCTGTCTGCCTGTTATTTTTTTCCCCCCTTCTTTTCTTTTATATTGTGATGTATGTGCTGCAGCCAATATAGAGCACAAATGATTTTCAGTCAACAAACATGAAGACGGAGAAATGTTGTTGGAATTTAACACTGGCATCAGTGTTCTAAGGAGTAGTTATGTCTTTGAGACAACTGATTGTGTTTTAAAGTGCCACGGTATTCTATATATGAAAGCCTTTTGTACATGCAATATAAAAAAAAACAACGATATTACCCTAAGGCATCATTTGTGTTTTGTCTTTGCAAGTAAATGGATATCTAAACTAATCCTTTTCCAAATTGTATTTTCAGTTGGGATATGAGAAATTACATTTATAATAATCTTTTATTTTCGCCTGCTTAGTGTGAGACTCTGTCACAGAGAGACCAGTTGAGCCCAATGGTGCACAGAAGGAAAAAAAACACACACACAACTGAAATTAGGGATGGTTCATCAATTCTTACGGGATAATCCGGTGATATTTCCATATTTTTATTTTTGTCACTAAATCCCATAAACAGAAACAATGAACAGACTTCAGTATTATGTGGCAGCTAAAGAGTGACTGCAGCTTATCCCTTCTTTACCATTTACCACTATTGTTGTGCATAAATATGCAATGAAAGAAATATGATACATTTTTATAATTCAAGTAAGCAAAAAGAAACACATCTGAGGCCGAGAGCCAGGGACAGTATAGACTAACTAATGACGATTATGTGACAGTTCAGTAAGGTAACATTTACTCATCTGTCTGCTTCCTGGGTCTTCAGGACACAGTAGTCCATTCTTTACATCACTTCCTCTTTCCCACGCTGTCGAGCTCAATAATGACATCATTATTCTAGTCCAATCATTTCCTTGCCCACCTTCTGTGAGCCAATCAGCCTCTGTTCTGTGTGCTTCATGTTCCAGTGCTATTCTATCATTCTGCCTTTCAGACTTTCATTTGTGCACCCCGCCTCACCCTGGTCACTTATCCAAGCATCCATTTTCATCTATACTATACCACCAGGGTCTACACCCAGGGGGGTCCTGTCCTTATTCCTATCACCACTGGGACTCCGTTCTGTTGTGATGGTTTATTAATCAAATTCTGTATCTCAGTAAATCATGTCCAATTCCTATTCAAATACTTTTGTTCTGTTTGTGATTTCTTTTTCTTTTTTTTTGGTTTTTGGCAGTGAAAAAATATAGATTGCCAGCTTTATCCTTTAAGTATGTCAGGTGGTAGATTTATTTATTTTTTTTGGCAGTAGATAGAAGAGAAAATACTGACAAGTGACAACACTGAGAAGTTAACACTATTAAGCTGCTAAACCATGCACAACAGAAAAGAAACTAATTCTAAATAAGTGCATAAACACGCCGTCAGCATATCAGCCGTCTGTAAGGGTTTGGTTTTGGTTTGGTTTGACACAGAGATTCTCAAACTCTCTGGCCCGCCTCAGTGGTGGGACATGGAGCCTCTGCCGGTGGGCCACAGAGAACTTCCATTTGTTCTTCTTCACCTGTTGTCTCAAGGGGAGTCTGCACAGGAAGCGACTGGCTCACTACTTTGTAACACTGGTGAACATTCCAGGCTCAGGTTACCTAGGTAACCCTTTAATACATTTACCACCCTTTCATCAGCAATCACAGTGTCCTTTGCGCTCATTGTCAGTCACCTCAATAACTCACCTCGAAGCTGAGTTTAACTCAGGACCCACCCATCTCATGTCTCCAGCTGCTTGAAGTTCCTAAATGTCATTGACTTTTGATGGTCTCTGGTCACTGCTTGTCGCTTCCTGTGCAGACACTGCTTTACAGTACGTGGATCACTGCAAGTAATTAGTCAGTCCTGAGACTGATGAATGAGATCATCCAAGGACTTCTACAGAGAACTTCCTTTCAGCTTTTTACTATTTAAAAGAAGCATTGCATCACTCCACACAGAAACAGACTCAGTTCTATATGGATTTAACATATTAGCCAATATTCATAAGCTTTGCTCGCGCAGACCTGGAACTTCCCCTGCATGCCCTTTTGGGGAGCTACTATGCAAACTTAAAACTTGATGCTTCAAATTAAAAAGCCCATTTATCAGTTTGTGACAATGCTCTTTTGAATCCAAGACAATTATTAATAAGTACAGTAATTGTTCCATTACTCTCTTGAAATTCTGAACAATTTCTTGACAGACCATATCCATTACTGCCGACTGCGTCACAGTACAAGTCACCCAGCTGTACACTTTTAAAGCGAAGTAATGACAGTAGGACATTCTGTTTTCATTAAGCGTACTTAATGCTCTGACAAGCTGCTAAGAGAGTGAACAGTGAGGCCGATATCAAAGTGTATTACACGCTTGCATGCACTGTTTTTCCTGTGAATCCCTCTTTGTTGAACGGCTATGGCAGGACAAATGGAATTATAAATAGTATCAAAATGGGATTTTTCTTTTTTTTGCTTTTCATGAAAATATCTCTGACTGCACGGATGTGACAGTTTCTCCGATCACAAATAATTAATGTCCCCTCTGTTCATTTTATATGGCGAATAATCAGAACACAAACTAAACAGCCTCTTGTCTTGTTAGATCACCAAGATTACTACATCACTATGGCTTCTTGAGAAGTAGACAAAGGAAGCAGTCAGCCTGCCCCTCTTGCACGACTGAAGACAGAAAGAACAGACACTGAGAGCTAATCACGTTGTAGACAGACCACTGACTTGGGTAGGTCTGCTATATCATTAACAAAGCCTTCATTATGTTGTTAATGAATCCATTCCTTCAGCTGCAAGAACAGCTTTTCCAACTGCACCTTTCCACTCACTAACACTCTTAAAATCCTAATTCTGAATCAATATGTTGCCTATTTTCCACAGGAGGACTCTGCAATTTCTTGATCTCACCCTCTTGCTACTTGTGATGTGCAACAGATATTTGAAAAGTCTGCTAAAACCTTGGGTGAATTTAAAAATAAAGGGGGGGGGGGGGCTTAAAGCAGCCTTAGCTATCGTGCATTTGTGTGTGTCTGTGAGCAGCGGCAGCAATTTCGCAGGAGCCCTGTAGTACGCTTCCACCTACACACTGCTTGTGAAATGAATAGCATCTGCAGGCTATTATGACAAAGAAAAGGGAAGGAAGGGAAGTTGTGAGAGTAACAGCCAATGAGAAGACATGCAAGGGTGAGGAGAGAGTGTGGGTGAAGTGTCTGTGGCAAAGAGGAGATGACAAAAGGAGAGACAAGTGTGTGCGGCCAAGAAAGTGATTCTTTGTTTTGTTTCACTCCTACAGGTGTCTCCTGGTCCCCAGGTATGTGTGGGGACACGGTGCATACGGGGTAATTTGCATTTGGCTCCCTCCTTTAGGTAAGTTCTCAACAGTGGAGGACTTCACTTTCTCCTCCCTTGATTGCCACCTACCAAGTCTCCATCTAGTCATTAAGAGCTCATGCGCTGACACAAACATACAGACACATTCATGTGGCCACATTGCTCTTTAGCAGGGTTTCATCCTTAATCCCCCCCTCTCTTAATGCTTGTTTTCCAACTGTAAGCCCATGTGGTGTGTCTGGGATTCGGCTGGCCCAGTCTCCACTGTAGATATTATAGCTAAGCTTAGCTTAAAGAGGAAGAAAAAAAAAAGTGACAGAGTGAACGAAAGAACCTAAAGAGGAGTGAGAGCAAAGATGAGAGAGGAGGGGCCAAGCATTACCACTGGCTGGTGAGCAGCTAAATAAAGAGAGGAGGGGAGAAGGCATCGCTGGAGTGTGTTCGGCTACTGATACCTCACTAATGCCCCCACAATCCTGCCTGACTTGTAGTATGCAGTCCCGGCGGACCGCAGCGCGCTGTTGCTGTAGAAATCTCCTAAATCCACAGTATTTTGTATCCAAGTCACATTACAAACATTTGACTTTGCAAGTCAACAATACCTGTGGTATGGCTTAATCAGCTCCATCTGTGACCCCAGAGACGTGGAGGTTTTTTAGAGGCACCGCCGTTTCACCGATCTCAGCTGCTAGAATAAATGAATGAGCATTGGGTGGCGGTTTCTCTCAAAAGTGCTAAAACCTTGACATGTTTTTTGAAAGAAAACACGATAAAACACGACAGCTGCAATTAACCAAAGAAACTGTACTGTTATATCTGCTTGAAGATGGATCTCATTGTGTTCATATTTAGTCTGTTACATTTTTATTGTCAAAGCAGGGCTGCTTTGTCAACCATAAAATTCAAACAATCTTGGTAAAATAACAGTAGCACTGATCTCAAAGTGGCAATATCCTCAAAATTAAAACTATATTTTTTAGAACTGTTGTTGCCTCTTGCCTAAAATTATGTTAGCATTTTCATTTTACCTTTGCTTTGAGGTCAGCCATAACATTTTCATAGAATAAAAAATATAGACTGCATATATAAAAGATAAACCATAGGATTAGTATATTTTAACAAGCATCTGGTGTGACCACCTTTATTCTTCAGTATAGCCGGAACTCTCTCCTGCAGCGTTCTTGTCATTTCTTTAAGCAGTCTTCAGGAACAGTTCTCCAGGCTTCTTGAAGGACATTCAAAGCTCTTCTTTGGATGTTTCTGCCTTTTGTTCTCTGTCAAGATGATCCCACACTGCTTCAATAATGTTGAGGTCTAGGCTCTGTTTGTCTATCCAGGTATGCTCCAACACCACTGGCTGAAATGCAGCTCCAAACCATGACAGCGCCTCCACCTTGTATTACAGATGACAATGGATGGATGGATGGATGGATGGATGGATGGATGGATGGATGGATGGATGGATGGATGGATGGATGGAATTTAGTTATTTATGGTTATTTTTTTATTGGGACCTTGACTCGAGTTTTTAGGCCATGGTTATTCTAATGATGAGTTTCCCTTCACGAGTTTTTAGATTTCTATTAGTCTATGAGTTCCATCAGGAGACCAGTCAATGACCCCCTGGCAACTAGAGGTTGCCAGGGAAAAATGTGAATTCCCTGACTGGTTGGTGAGTGGTTGCTGAATGTCACCAGGTGAAATCAGTCACAAAGAGTGTCCTGCACTATAAACCCCCTACTGATTGCTTGGGATGCGAGCAGATTGCTGTGGTTGCCTGTAGTGTGCATGAAAGATGCCAACTTGTCTGCAAACATCCTGACTTAATAGTGCAACCAACATGCTTCGAAAGGTGAAACTTTTTCTTTGAAGGTGAACAGTCTCCATGTTTGGTTCGCATCAATCTCTTTACAGTTTTTCACCAAGTAGTTGGCGAGTGTTTGCAGACAAGTCAGCGTCTTTTATGTAAACTACGAGTGATGGATTCAACCTGCTAGTGACTAAAGCAATCACAAGGAGATTTTAGGTGCTGCATCGTGCACCTCTTTGCACCTCTCATGCTAGCGACTGCCGACAACCTCCGCCAACCCTTTGCCAGCTGGTCACAAAATACACACTTTTCCTTTGCAATTACTGTAGCAAGGGTGTTACTAACCGGTCTGTAGGCCAGCAACCTTCAGCAAACACTTGACAACAGGTCAGGAAATTAAAATCTAAGGTTAGCAAATGGTTGGCAACCAGTCTCTGTGTAGACTTGCAGTTTTTGGCAGTTGCATTCTTAGTCCCACAGGTTTCTAATTAAGTAAAAAACACTGCTGCTAAATCTACTCAGGAGTCTCGTTTCCTCAACCGTACATCCTCTTTACTCCATTGGACATTCAGTGATCCATCTACTATCAGTCAATGATTAAGCCATTTGCACTGGAAGAACAGTAGCTACAGAACTATGTGCTGCTACAGTACGTCCTGTTTTCCTATGAAACTGCCATGTAGAGCTATATTTTAAAAATAAGCTAAAGTAGTGGCCCAATTATATCTATGCAATGATCAACGATCCTGTCATGGTCTGCACTGACTAATGACATGCCCATTTCCAACATCAAAAGTGACCACCCCTGCTCAAGTTCACCCAAATACAATAAATAGATGACCGGAAATAATCAATTTGTTAAAGTGTTTTCAGCATTGAGGTCACTGAGCTGTCACACAAAACAGTAACAAACTTTTCTTTCACTGTATCAGATATTGTGGCTGGCATTAGCTTCAAGGTGAAAAAATCATTAAGCATCTAGAAAAGCTGCACCACCCAGAAGACACGCAAAAAGGTGTTCTCTCTGTATTTCACCTATGGTGGATTTATACCAGCTTTGTGGCTTTCTGCTTCCATGCGTGTCCTTGTGTGCGTTCAGTATGGATTACAGAATTCATCTGAACTCCTGGGACGCCAGGCAAACATTCACCTCATCCCAATACTTTTTTGTGTCATAAAAAAAAAAAAAAAAACTCTTCCTGTTCTCTGGTGGATTAGAATTTGTACTGCATTTGTCAGTATTAATTTTAATTATTTCACAAATTGTGTAGTTTTTGTGTAAGAATTCCCTGAGTAGAAAGACAAGAACAGGCAGAGAAGATGTCGCTGGGTAATGCCGCACAGCATGTTTTTGGCAGTCCTCGCGTTTAATATTAGCATCCTGGCAACATTTACTGGATTGCACACAATAACAAATATACAAACTGAAGTATGTATGCACGCACACTTGAAAGCAGTAGAACAAGAACACCCTGATGAAAGACTGATCTTTTGCTTGACTGATGGGGAAAAAAAAAAAAGCAAGTGTGCGGTGGAGGATAAACACTGCATCAGTAGAAGGCAAAGAGACCAGTGCTCTGAGGTTTAAAACGGTCTCAGTTGGCAATAGTCCTTTCTCCCAGATCAGCCTAGATGTGGTATCGATTTATATTTTTTTGCTTCATGCCAGCAATCCCTAAGAAAGTGGAAATGTTCAAAAATGCTGGTGGACTGTGTGGGGACAGGAGCATGTTTGCTCATATGTATCCATGTGTGAGAGCAGGTAGGTGTGTGTGTGTGTGTGTGTGTGTGTGTGTGTGTGTGTGAGCTGGGCTCGGGCGGGGGGGGGGGGGGGGGG
>JAVDPK010002120.1:18080-30926 GCA_034780415.1 Cichlasoma orientale
CAGTTAATGTGAATGTAATCACAGCGACAAAATAACCACTTTAACGTTTCCTGTCTCTACAAAGGCTCACTGAAAAAAATGTTGTACGCAACTTTGCTAGTCTGAATAATGATGAAACTGTGGAAAGTGTCAAGGAAAAAAGTTCATGTTCAAGTTAGCCAGTGTGCTAAATATGCCTCCTCCTCAACACCTCTGCAAACTTTTCAGATGAGTTTACTGACCAGATTTAGCCTAGAAAACAACACCCACTGACACTCGGGTACCCCGTTGAAGCAGTTCAAATGGCAAATAAAGTGGAAGATCAGAAAGCACTTAAAGTTTTAGCTAAACCCAAGGGCATAGGAATGAGTTTACTATTGGGGGGGACACTTATCGGAAACCTGACAGATTCATAAATACTCTGAGCAAAGCATTAAAAATGCTATTTGATCTTTTACTTTCTTCCTTTTCAAATGTTTCTTGGAAAAATAGTGTTGTGTACAGCTATATTATTGCATGTATTATTTACATATGCATATGTTTTATAATCGTAAGACATGGATAAACCACCAAACAAAATTACTTGAGTCTTTTATCAAGCATAATGACCATGTCATTCCAGGGCTGTACGCTTACAAAAATGCGTTTATGTAAGTTGTCTGGCAATAGACCTGGTTCTTTAATTAAACCGGTTCTTCTCATGATGAAACTGTTTAGTTTTATATTTAAAAAGTAATAACAGGCTAATATATATTTCACTAAACTAATTTAAGACCTCATCTGAGCTTCTTCAGGCTCTACACCTTTCATTGCTTCAACTGAGTCATTACTCTATGTACTACCATTCTCCTGATAAGATAATATTATTTAATATACTGTCATACTGTACATGTTGATAAATTATGATCAGGTGCTGCCCTTGTGTTGTGTGACTGTTACTCACACTGAGGTTACTCTTTTTAAAAAAACAAAGTAAGTCCTGCTGCTGTTTCAGCCTTTTTGTTGGTGGTGGCATTGTGCTGAAATGAGATAACAAAACATTTTGGCTAGTGAAGCTAACTTCTAGACAAAGTTAGCAGTTTAATATTGGACGAGTGACCATCCCAGGATTAAGATGACTGAAAAAGATTTGGTTTCTATATATGAAAGTAGACCTTTCATATATAGAAACCAAATCTGACAACAAGACGCTACAAACAACCACATTCATGGCAACATTCCCGACGGGGGGGAGTGCAGTGACATGACGCTACACACTAAGAAATTGAGGGACAAGAATGGACCTAAAAAGGTATGAAGGCTTTGTCGTTCCAGCTGTACCCTAGTGGAGTACAACATTGTACCTCTGAACCTAGGAATTTTGATTTTGTACCTCTGAAGGTCCATAGTAAATCACCCCAAGGGTCCATCTTTGTGCTTACAGGGAAATTTCCTGATAAAAGTACCTTTTGGGTACAAAAGTTTACCTTTATTTTTTTGTGTGTGTGTGTACAGTACATCCAAAAAAAATAAAGATAAACTTTTGGAAATTTCCCTGTAAGTACAAAGATATAGAAGCACACCATAGAGCTGTCTTATCTTTTTAATGCTGACACAGGTCATGGCTGCTGGTCTCCTCTTGGCATTTTCTTATTCAAACGTTGGTGTCTTGGAGCCTCAAATTTTAGCATCATAATCAACTTTATTTTCATCACGCATCCCTCAGCCGTCTGTGCATATCACTGGTATGTGTAACTCTAAGAGTTTTTTGATATCCAATAGTGACAAAGAAAGGTATACAAATACAAGTTAAAATATTTTATTTATCAAAAATACATCATTGCAATGTCACAAAGAGGAGAGAATCAAACATATGCCACATACAATGAACAGTTTTTTATAAAAATTACAGATTACAAATCTGTGAAGGAGCTTTGAGCCGCATCCTTCACTACATAGGTGATGAATATTTTTATATCTTTTTCATTGCCTGAAGACTGATATCTCAAAGATTTTGTTAAACCATAATTTAGTGAGTGATTTGAGTATTTCATTTAACACATTTAAATGTAATGAAGGTGCAGATGGGTTTTGTGGTAGTTTTTGGCATTTATTAACCCCTGTCTCTCCCGAGGTCCATTTCCGGTTGGTGGGGGTGGTGTTTTCATGAAGCGCACACCTGACTTCCATTCTGAATCACCTGATTGGACTGAACCATGGAGAGTGGAAGGCAGGGAAGGGGGTTATTTTGTCATGAGGATTTTGTTAAAATGATTTCCATTATTATTTAGATTTGGTTTAGTTTAGGTTTTGATGTTCATGTTGTTCATTTTATGGTTTAATATAGGCAGCTTATGGGATATCATGTCAATAATTGTAAATATTTTTAGGAGTGACTTCCCCATAGCTACAAGGAAAGTAAGCTATAAATAGAGGGCTTTTTCTCTTTTGACGGGAGGGTTAGGTTGCTGTTAGGTGTGTGTCAGATGTCACTGTATTTCACTGTTTTTGTATTAATTATTAGAAAAGTAAAACAGAGCTCTGGACATTTGAGTCACCTCTCTTATTTGATTTTATCTCTTTGCACCTCAAGCCATGCGGTTGCCATCTTGAACAGGGTTTGTTTTTAGCAAAAACCCTACAGAGAGGTGTCAAAAAAGGGGTCAAAGTGGGGTCTGTGGAGCTACAATAACGAGGAATTCAGACCACAGCATTGCAGTTCTACTTTATATAGACCACAAGTGAATGATTTACATATGAAAAGAAAAGGATTTAAAAGCATGATAAGACTCCTTTAACTATTTTTATAGCAAAAGTGTTCTTGGGCTTGAGATTCTCACTGATGGAACTTTTCATAATATTGTGTATGTTAAATTATCCAAGGATGTCTCCTCTGCACGTGTTCTCTTGTTGGCCAAGTGTTAGTGCTGTAGCAGGTTTTGATGATTCACTATGTTTTGCTGTTTTGATTGGTTCATCTGAAGTTTGCCTTTACACAGCCACTGTGGTGAGACACGATGGGACCTGAGCAATCCAAGATTTACACATACTAAAATGAAAATATAATTTTAAAAAATTATTAAGTTAGATAAAACTTTATGTATCAATTTTCTATTTTAACTGTTAGTTGTGGACTTATATGCCTTTTACTGTGCCAATGGAGCTGGGATGTACCCAAGATTCAGAAAGTGCAAGTGAAAAAAATGTTTAAATGGAATTACATCCATTGTTAGACCTCGTCTTCCAGAGGTCACTTCCTGTTAAGGGAAGTCTGATTTTTAAGGTTTTCTCTCTAATGTACATTTTTACCTTGCAACATGAAGCCCCTTGAATTGTAAATTAGTGCTAGATAAATAAAACTCAACTCAATTGAAAGTGTGGATGGATACTGACTATGGAATGGAGCAAATATCAGCCATCTCCATAGATGACATCAAGCTGTATGCCAGGAGTGAACAAGACATTGATTCAGTGATCCACACCACCAGGATCTACAGCAATGACATCGGAATGTCATTGGGACCAGAGAAGTGTAGTCGGAGAGGGAAGGTAGTCAGAACTGAGGGGATTGCACTACCAGAAGGCAACATTGCAGTCATTGAGGACAACTACAAGTACCTTGGAATCCCACAGGCAAATGGGAACCATGAAGAGGCCGCTAGGAAAGCTGCAAATGCCAAGTACCTGCAGAGAGTAAGGCAAGTCCTGAAGAGTCAGCTGAATGGGAAGAACAAGACACAGGCAATCAACACTTACGCCCTGCCAGTCATCCCTACTGAGATAATAAGCTGGACAAAGAAGGATGTAGCCACTGACCTCAAGACAATAACGATCCTTACCATGCATGGAGAGTTTTACGCCAAATCCAGCACCCTGGGACTGTACATAAGGAAGATGGCCACAAGTGATTATGTGCTTAGCGAATACCTCAGGCAGCAGAAACCCAACAGGGAAAAGAAGAGGAACCATGTTGGAAGGACAGCCCCCTGCATGGCATGTACCACCACCAGACTGAAGAAGTGGCAAATATCGAAAAATCCTAACAATGGCTGGACAAAGCTGGACTGAAAGATAGTAAAGAGGCACTAGTCATTGCAGCACAAGCTCTAAGCACAAGATCAATAGATGCTGGTGTCTACCACACAAGGAAAGACCCCAGGTGCAGGCTGTGCAAAGATGTCTGTGCCAAATATGACCTTGAAGTCAAGAGGTCAAAATGGAATATGCCCCCACAGATGGTTGAGAATGACCAAGCTTTATGCTTGAACATGGTGTTTGTTATGGACAAGCTGTGATTAGCACAGAATTTCAACAATAAAACACTGCCTGGGTTCAGATCAGCAGGCTGTTCCTCCCAATCACGCCCCTCTAGGTCTCACTCTCATTGCCCACGTGAGCGTTGAAGGTTCATTTACACACAAAATGTCATGACAAACTGGATCATGGCGTTAGTGACAGATCTGTCACTCCTAACTTGTTATTCGTCAGCAAGCACTGTTACTGTTAGGAAGCAGTATGGTTTATCCCTAAGAATAATCCTCTTCCTAAACCTACCCAAGTTGTTTTTAGTGCTTAAGCTTAACCAACAAGAGTCAGGGAGAGTAAAAAGTGAATGGTAAAACTAAAAAATGAAGCACACAAAAAAAAAAAATCAAGAAAGTAAGGAGAAAAAACAAACTACAAAACACATAAGTAGCAATGGCACACAAACCACATTCTCCTGGCTCACAAACCTGGAACTTATCCCACCCTAACCTTATCACCCCAACTGTCTGACGTGAAATACCTAGGTAAAATGGGACCATTATCTCTCAGTGACCAACACACCATTGCTTCAAGAGGAGGACACTAAAGGAGACCTCGAGTTCTTTTAAGCACTGAAAAGCCAGCACCATGACCAAAATAGTAAATTGTTTTGCTATATTCTCAAAACAAACAATCAACCAAAAGATAACACAGAAACCATGACTTACCCCACCTCTTATCCTGGGACAGCTGAGATAGGCTGAAGTTTCCCAGCTTCCCCTGTGAGCCTGAAATGGATAAGCAGAAGAGGATGGATGGATGGATGGATGGATGATAGCATGATTTGAACATAAGTTTCAGCTCATTGTATCAAATTCTATTGGTGCTTTACAACAAGCGCAATGTTGCCAACATTAACCTCGACATCTGTTCTCATCTTGCCTGAACCAACCTAATAAAAGGCACAGTTTTTTCACTGTGCTGTCATTGCTCTGCAGTGTGATTCCAGCTTTGACCTGAAAATCTTCACTTTTTGCTGCTCTGAGCAGTAGCTTCCTTAGGGAGTGGCTGCATGCTGAAAAGAAAGAAATATTGCAAGACCACGGGAGTAGGAGAAAAAGAGGAAAAATAACCTCTAACATCTCAACTCCATTAATATTACACGCTCTTGTCTGTACAATACAGTGGAATCTCAGCCTGCTTTATCCTCTAAATAATTCACACAATAAAATCTTTTCTTTCTGTGCTGCCCTTAAACTCGTCTCTTCTTGGTGCTGCCCAAGGTGTAGCAGGAGACGAGAGAAACGAGACTGTAGACTGTGAACAAAGAATAATGCAGCATCAACAAAAACTCATTCTATATGGAAAAAGGAGTTACAGCTATAGAAGACAGAAATATTCAAAATTTGAGGATAATTACTTACTTAGTGTCTAAAATTGTCTCTTTTTAAAACTTTATCTACACACTGAGTATGAAATTATCTATACATCGTAGATGAATTTTCCTCTTGTGGGATAAATTAAAAACTCAAAACAAGAAAACTCTTTAGGAAACAGAGAAATCGTGCTTTTCTTTATGTCATAGTTTCTAATCCTGTTATCTATGGCAACACAAAAAAATGGGAATAAAAAAACAGGAATACAACGTTGTTGTTTTTTTAAAAAATGTTGCTTTTAGAATAAAATACAATAGTTTTCTGCAACATAAACTAAACGTCTTTCAGGTTTTGAGAAATTGTAGCTCCATTAAAATGTTCTTGGATGCAAGATGACCTAGGAACTATTTTAGCTCCAGTTTAGGTGGTTTGTCCTTTGAAGAGCAAGTTTGAAGCGTAAATCAAGGGAATTCAATATGCAGCAGACAAAAATTACAATTAAAGTTAAAATTCTGAAGTTTTTATTATGTCAAAATGTTAACTTGTCAGTTTATGCATATAAGGCATGTGGATATGTTCAGATAATGGTTTATCGTTGGAATAAAATGAGTACTTTTGGCTGTTGGGGTTAGAGGACCTTTGTTATAATAAATAACTGGTTATAGACCTAAAAAAAAAAAAGCACTGACATGGTTGTTTTTGGAGGTGGTAGGTGTTATTTTTCGTTGCCTCCGTAGCTAATTTATCCCTTCTTAACAGTTGTGGAGACATGTTTATTTTCCTATAACTAAAATTGTATTATAACTTAAACTTTAGTATTATTACGGGTTTGGCCACTTTAACAACTTTGACAGTTGCATGCTGATGATAAATGCAGCTATAACAGTCTGCTAGACTTCACCTCAGCTTCAGTTGCACCCATACAGTTTATGGATACAGCCTACCAGCAAGGCTTATGTTAGCCATTTAGACATGACATCTGTTTCCAGAAAACCAATATGACAACAGCCATAAAGGTAAAGTAGATGCTACAAAATGCAGAGTCCAGAAACCAGTGAGTGACAACACGGAGGCTATGGTCATCTTTTATAGACAGTCTGTGCTATTGTTCTAACCTAAACAAAATTATAACAGAATTTAATGTACAACATCTTGGCCGTTCTGAACTGATAAAATCGTTGAAACAAAACTGGACTGTGTAAATCATTTCATAATATTGGGAAATGTTCAGCTGATTGTGAAAATGGGGAAAGTAGTTTACTACAGTGTTTGTTCTGAGTTACCTGGATGCTACCTATTTCTGCAGCGCGCTGCTGTGACGTGCGTCGCATCCTCTCGGGTCAGCAGCTGAAATGCGCGCTGCAACACCGACAGGATGAGACCGGATCCAGTGTGCAGAACATACACCCCAGTTACTTAGAAGCGTTTCTCCTAACAGTTCGCCTTCCTCTCTCGTACTCTGGACAAGCTGATTTTTAAAGGGTTTTTTTTTTGGAACCAAAGCCAAGAGAAAATCCGGGGACCTGAACCTCGCAGTGGGAGTATTTCCAATAAGATTCGGGGATTTTTAAGTTCATGTGCGCTTTGTACCTCCTACTTGCAACACTATCAGTCACTACAAAGTAACAGAAGAAAAAATCAAAAGAAGAAAGTGTGAGAAGACAGCTCCTCGATGAACGAGAGTTTTATTGTTTACAGATTTGCGTTTTTACGCATACGCGTTTCAAACGTCTCCAGCCTTGGAATGAAACACAGGCTGTGAAATTACAGAAGAAATGTGAAGATTTGTCTTTCTCTGACTGACACACAGAGACAAATCTCTACTCCCGGCTCTCGTAGATCACATTAGCACGTGGATGTAAATAAAGAAAAACTAACAGAATTACAGTTTGGTTAAATCTCTTCCAGCTTAAACGCGACTTTCCCTACCTGTCACCTCTGCTCACAAACCGGGACATCCTGAAGCGGAGGTGCCGTGGGTAACGCCATGAGACGATCCAAACACTAATGTGATGGGTAAGATTACCACTTTATGCAGACATCCCCGTGCTAGGAGACCGCGCTGCATTAAAATTTAGTGAATGTAACTGTTTAAAGTATCATCAAAAATCCCCTGACACGCATTTTAATAAGTCAAACACGATCCATAGAGGTCTGTAATAAGAGCTTCCCGCCCACCATAAGAACGTCCGACAGTTAATTAAATAGGTCGTTATGTTTAAATGAGTTTTCTTCCTCAAATTTGTGGGTAACTGTTATTTTTTTTTAACACATAAGCACTGATCTGCAAATGGAGCTCAAATAGACGGAATCAAATATTGTTTAATGAAGAGAACCTGATCAGTTTTAAACTGCAGCCCGTAGGCATACTGCTGGGTAATAAGTGTATTATTAACTTCATTTATCTCCACATTGACACCACATTCTACAAACAGAAAAGCAACCATTAGATTTATTTAAGTTGTATAAAGAAAAAATCAAATTCTTGATCCTGGTCAGCTATTTTTTGTCTTTGTAAGAAAAGGTGAGACATATCTGCTTAGTAATGTCCACCATGTCCTTCAGATTCTTACATTTTGACTCGAAACTGTTTTCTATGTTTAAGTTATTTTAGTCATGTCCCAGACTCTAGGCATCACATATATTCCAGTCTTTGCATTTGGATCATACAATGTGATATAATTTGAGTGAAAAGTGTCTGAAGGGGTTAAAGGAGAAACCAGCTTTAATTGATCCATCTCTTTAGGGGGACAACAAGGCATTAATGCATTTCTCAGCATCTCTCCACATCCCCGCCCTGTCTAATCTGAGGCATTTATTCCAAAAAGGAGAACTTATGGATTTGTAGAGGGCCACTTTCAACTGTTGATGAATCCACAGATTTTGGATAAACAGACAGTAATTGTTAGTATCATAATTTTAATGTTGGCTTTTAAGTGGTTTTGTTTAAAGTAAAAAACATTTAAAATCATTTATTTGCAAGACTGATTGGCATGAGAATGTAAGTTTTTATATTATATTATATTAGATTAGATTAGATTAGATTGCTTTAGTATCACTGAGCATTCAGTGAAATTTGCATTGCTGCCCCGTTCAAAAAGACATATATACACTATACATAAAAACTATACATTAAAACACCCTATACCTAAAAACAATAGTAAGTACACAATAAGTTAAAATTAGAATAAAATTAAATTTAGAATAAAATGTGAACTTTAGACAGGAAGAAGAAGTCTCCAGAAAGTCATTGTTATTAGGTGGGAGGGATTATGTGTGCAGCTGGAGAGGAGAGTGGGTGTGTGAGGGCAGTGTGAGGCTGTAGTGGGGGGGGGGGGGTGAGTGTGAGGGGGTTTGAGTGTGAGTGTGAGAGCTTTATCTGTGCCAGCTTCACAATGTGTATCCTCCTCCATCGACAATAAACAAAAATAACCTAAATCTCCGCAGTATGAACAAAACTTAACACGACACGTAATTCATCACTGTGAATGAGCTTATTACTCACTGTGCTCCAGTTATTGTTTAAGAAATCTCCATCTTGTTGGGTGTTTTTGTCTTACTGGACCACTAGTTTGGTAACAAACAGCAGCCTTTTCTATTACAAGTGAACTTGTGTAAAGGATTTTCTAAAATTAAGTCCTACTCTTCATCTTTCCAGTGCAGCAACAGGATTTGTCCTGGATGTTTTATGATGCTATGGCTCTTTTCTAAAAAGAAATGTAGACAAAAATAGATTGAAATATTTTAATTTATTGGCAGATATTTCTCTTGTTTTAAGAAATTTTCACTTCTGGAACCCATTTACTGTTAAGACATTTTTATGAAAACTGAGATAACATATCAGATTTACTGAAAAATTAAACATTTTCAGTCTAATGAGGGAGATATGTTGTGTTTAGTCAGACTGAAGAGCTCAGTAAGGACTGACGGATGGACTGATGGCTTTTGACCTTTGAGTGTGTCTGTGTGTTTTGTTTGGTCATTTGTATATAATGCTGACTGGCTGTGTGGGTGTAAATGACTCTCCAGCCCTCAGGGGTGACAGGGTACTGTCACTATGGAAACCCAAGGCAATAGCCAATGATGAGTTGATCCTCAGTGTGCTGATGAGAGAGAGCTCAGCACAGACTGTGTTGTATAAAATTTCTGAGTGGCTCCAAGCAATACAGTGCCCAACGCTTAACATATCACAGCACTCCAATATACTCTCATCTTCAGCCTGGATCCCCGGAACACCTCACCCAAGAGGTGCCCAGGAGGCATCCTAGTCAGATGCCCAAACCACCTCAACTGGCTCCTTTCGATGTGGAGGAGCAGCGGCTCTATTTGAGCCCCTCCCGAATGGCTGCGCTCCTCATCCCTATCTCTAAGGGAGAGGCCAGCCGCCCTTCAGATGAAGCTCATTTCTGCTGCTTGTATTTGTGATCTCGTTCTTTCGGTCACTACCCAAAACAAATGACCATAGGTGAGGGTAGGAACGTAGATCAACCAGTAAATCAACCGCTTCACTTTTATGCTCAGCTCCCGCTTCACCACGACAGACCGGTGCAGCGTCCGCATCACTGCAGACGCTATCAATCTCCCTTCTCCCCTCACTATTCAATTAATTTTTTTTCAATTCAATTTTATTTATATAGTGGCGCCAAATCACAACAGTCACCTCAAGGCGCTTTGTATTGTAAAGACCCTACAATAATGCAGAGAAAACCCAACAGTCAAAATGACCCCCTATGTGCAAGCACTTGGTGACGGTGGGAAGGAAAAACTCCCTTTTAACAGGACGAAACGTCCAGCAGAACCAGGCTCAGGGAGGAGCAGTGGACACTGTGGAAGAGACACGGAGAATGATTAAATTCAGAGTGAAGTATAAACAGAGTAAAAACGGTGAGTAAAAAGAAACAGTGCATTATGGGGATGATCAGTTAGCTGTTTTACAACTACTCTTTCAAGGATTTTGGAGAGAAAAGGAAGGTTGGAGATTGGCCTGTATTAGCTAAGACAGCTGGGTCAAGTGAACAAGACCCTGAGATACTTAAACTCCTTGACCTGGGGCAGCAACTCGTCCCTGAGTCGGAGTGGGCTCTCCAGGGTGACAAGCCCCCAGACAATATAGCTCCTGGGATCATTGGGACACACAAAGCCCTCTACTATGAGTCATAATGTTTTAATTTTTATCCTCCTGCGCAATATAAAGCAGGTGGATATTGTCATCATACCGTCTGTCCATCTATCTATGTGTGAGGTTTACCTTTACAGTATAGACCCCAAAACCACAAGGAGTTGAGCCATTTTTTTTTTTTTTTTTTACTCTTCAAAGATGCAAAACATGATATTCATATTCCTGGATGTTTAGTACCCTTTGTATGCTTTGGCTGTATCTAAAATGGAGACAACATGCAGGATTTCAGGCTGCTAATGCTATGATAATATATGCTAATGATATTCAGCCTCTTTCTCATGCCTGATTGTCTTAGCCTAATCATGTGATTATATTGTGCCATGTGATTGTCTATACCTACTTGACCATTATTGACTGAAATGGAGAAAATAAAGATTCCCCATATCTAGCAACTGACCTCAGTCACTGAACAGCTGGCAGTAGCTGATAGTGCGAAACTCACATTTCCAGGTAAAGAGCCAGTCTGTTTATAGAAACATTGGTTCTAGGCTGCAGACTTATTGATTAGCCTGTTATGTCGACTTCTGATTGGCTGAGAATTGTCTATCATGTTGCTCAGGAATGAGTCATGGCCATTAATAGTACAGACTATGACTCATCATTGAGCAATATTAAAGCCATACCTACTGTTCAGCAATATTGCTCAAATGTAAACAACATGGTTGCAACATGTTTTGTACATGGTTGCTTTATTATTATAGTGATTTTATACATAATGCATTGATATCAGCAGATTATGTAGTATGGGTGCATTATGTAGTAATATTCCTGTACACACATGAGTATAATGTGATGTGAATACCTTGTAAGCATGCATTATATCTGGCTTATTGTTATAGATTACACAAATAGAAAGACATTATGTAGTATACACTCTTGTACAAGAGTGCAGTATGTGCTTTGTTTACCAAGGGAATTTTTTTGTCTGTTCTAGGATGTGGTTACCTAAAAGTATTTGTAGAAATGTTAAAAATCATCCCAGATAGTCACAGAAGATAATGCAGCATGCTTAAAATCGTTTGGATTTATAAGTATTGTTAATAATGAAAACATATTTTTGCTGAAATATCTTATCTTATGGGTAAATAAAAGTATCTGGATACATTTTTAGGGCAAGGCCTCCAAATTAGGGCAAAATCCTGTTAAAGAGGGTATTAAGATCTCTGCTTAAATTACACATTTTTTACAATTTCTCATTATTGTCTTTTAAATAGTATGTACCATGCTCAGCTAAAAGATCAATTCTAAGACATAGTTTGACATTTCTGAAATAAATACTGTGAAATGTGTTCTTCAGATCAAAGGGTAGCCCTTTATCTCCATGTAAAACACAGCAGCCAACAGCTGATTTAGAGTTTTGGTGAGTTCCCACTTTGCCTACTTCAACTGTCACTCGCTGGTTTGGTTTAGGATCTAAGAGGTGAATGTTTAGGTTAAGGAAAATATCCTGGTTTGGGTTGTAGGGTCTTTACCTACAATATAAAGCACCTTGAGGTGACTGTTTGTTGTGATTTGGCACTATATAAATAAAATTGAATTGAATTGAACTGAATCGAATTGGTTTCAAATTGGCCCCCGTCACACCAGTAAATATCCATAATCCAGTGTGTTACACACCGCCACCAAAGGATACTGCAGTATTTTACACCTTTAGACCACTGAGTCTCAAGCTTGGATGGAGACAGCTCCAGAGTCTGGGGACCACTGTTGCAAAAACGCTGTCACTTTTATTTCTCAGCTTTGTATGCTATACAGCCAGCAGGCCCTGATCACATGACCACAGGGACTTGCTGGCAATGTATGGATGTAAAAGTTCACTGATGCGTGCTGATGCTTCTTAATGCAGAACTCTAAAAGTCAATAACAGAAGTAAATGCGAAGACAGTGCAACTGAATTAGTAATAATATGACGTGTGAATACTTAGTCAGAAGCATTGCACTTTTTTTGAGCGTCGTTTTCAGAGTGCGCGATTTTAATTTACAGAAAAAGACAAAGTGGTTTGTTGCATGCAGTCTACTACATTTTAAAAGTATGCAGTCAAGAAATTATTGGTAAAACTGGTGATAGAACATCATGTAACCCATTAT
>JAVDPK010002120.1:39540-50364 GCA_034780415.1 Cichlasoma orientale
ACAGAAGGTTTATTAGGGATCAGTGAGAATAAATAGATGATTTTTGGCAAAATCATCATTTTAATGGTGGAGACTCTGCCCATGAGTGATATAGGTAACCTATTCCAACGTGTGAGATCATCCTCTATCGTTTTTAATAGAGGAGTGTGATTTAACCGAACCAAATCTGAGAGTCTGGCAGAAAAATTTGTACCTAAGTATTTAATGTTGCCTGACTGTAGTGACGTGGTGGTGGACAAAGCACGGATTTGTGTCAAATAACATAACACAGACTCATTGCAGTTTGTGTTATGTTATTTGACACAAATCTGTGCTTTTCATGCTGACTAATTGTGCTTACATGGATAATCACCAGCCAAATCCCAAAGTGAGCCAAGAAAAGGCTGCTAATATTCTTTCTATGGTTTACTTTTCCCCTCGTCGTCTTAGAATTTTTAAAATTACTTTTAAACTTAACACCTACTTTCAGTCTAGCTTTTGATTGAGTTTGCTTTACAGACATTATATTTTATTGCTTTATAATGTTTTTTCCTCCTTTTTAAATGTAGTTTAAGTTGCTTATGTTTTTTTTTTTTTTAGTAAGTGTTCTGTTTTACTACTTTTTATTTTGTCTTATTATTGGCGTCTCGGTCATCTGTGAAGCCATTTGAACGGCACTAACCAACAAACAAACTGTGATCCATTGCTTTGATTGCAGGGTGTTGATGGAGAGGATTTCGAATGTCAGCCGGGACAGTGGTCATTGCAGGAGGAATTTTGGCTACAGTCATCTTACTGACGATCGTCGCCGTGCTGTGTTTATGTAGGTTGCAGGTATGACTGTCTCACTGTTTACTGCACAGATAAAGTTTGACAGAATAAGTACCAGGGTGTGCACCTCGGTACCATATTTGTGAATACAAGAAACTTACATATGCAATGTTTTCATGTTACTTGCCACAACCTCTCCAAAAATACTCCCACGGGCTCACACATGTAGACAAATGGATGTATGCAGTGCAATATGCTGGTTGTGATTTGCTGCCCCAGACAGTGATCCTTATTATCAAAGCATTCATTCCAAGTGGAAAATTTATGTGTTTGCTTTTAGTTAGGCTGAAAACAGCAGCCTACGTGGATTCGTATAATAATCTTGCATTTCAGAAAGCTACAGCTCACACCCAAATCTCAGAATAGTGCAAAGTCAACAATGTAGACATTAATAAGAAATGACCCAAATGTTCTGCTTGCAAGAAAAAAGAAAAGAAAAGAAAATAAATGACCCAAATGGAAATAAACCATAATTGGCCTTCAACAAGTTCTACTGAACCAGATTTAGTGTGAAAACTCTGGAATGTGCAGAAACTGAGACCCATGTTTGCTTCCTGATTGGGTCTCATCAGTCAGAAAAATTAAAAGTAGGCCCACATACCTTTATTGATTTCCTCCTTTGTGATTACTCTTGTTCCATTGGCATGGATTTCTGTACATGTAATTTGTAGCCATAATTGCCATGCAACTACTCCAAATCTATGATGGTCTTATGCAGTATGAGTGTGCTACGTTCAGTGATCATTCCACCTTATCAGTCAGCTCTACAGCACTGATGAGATGGTTTTGTGTGAAAGAAAATCATTCAGGGACACAGAGGTCCATGCAGGAGAATGATCTTGCTTAGTTTCATGCAAAGTATCATAGCTTCGTGCTATATTACCTTTTCAGACAGTTGCAGAAGAATACATCTTGCCACATCTGAAGTTGGTAAAGACCAATCGTTGTCCTGTGTGGAGCACATTGCAAGTAAGGTTGCAGCTACAGTTTTAGGTGTGATGGTGTGATGCTTTGTGTAATCACCTGCCAAATATTATTTGAAAGTGATGCTCTGCAAGTGCCTTTCAGGCACAAACTCTCTCAGTTCATTCAAAGACAACAAGAATCTGCTAGCTGGCTGCTAGCTTTGAAAGCTCCTCGGGTGGCAGTTGGTTTTCATCTTTATGATTCTGTTTACGTCTGGTGGTTTGCTCATCTGATTTCTTAAAGGTTAACAGCAAGCGGTGATTGTTTTTGCCCATGACCACTACATAGCTTGCTACACTCACCTCACTTGCTAGCTTTCAGAGTTGCTCAAAGCAGCTTGTTTTTCATCTTTGGAGCTTTTCACACCCTATATCCCCTGGGGTATACTCATAATCAATCTCATTGGTTGAAACATTTTTCGAAAGTGCCTGCCATTTCATACAACTTCCTAGTAGTGATGTGCTGATTGATACTGAAATATCAATACTTCCGATACCAGACCTTTATGCTTTAAAATCTATTCTCAAATCCAAGTATCGATACTTTCAATACTTCAGTCATTTGAGATAATGTATCTTTACAAGAGCGAGCTGCTGCGACCTGCTGCTGCTCACTCACTCACTCAAACATAGACACAATGGCAAAACATAAAAGAAGTCACATATGGAGCTATTGCAGCTCCACAAATAGCCAAGATGCAATCTGTAATGTTTGTGGGAAAACAGTGAGAGCTTCTGGCAACACAACAAACCTCGTTAAACACCTCAGAATACAGCACAATACTGAATACAAGGCAGAGACAGACGTCTCTGGAGTCCTTTGGTGTTGCAGGCAGGCACTATCCAGGTACACAGAAAGGAAATATCGAGCTTTAAGGGGCGATAAGCACGGTCGCTGTTTGAGTTGGACAAATTAATTAAAATAGTATAAGTAACAAAATAAACACATGCTTCAACACATAGGTGCATGATTTTAGCTTGGAGTAATATTTGTATCATGCCTACGTAAGATTATACCACATAGGTAAAAAAAAAAAAAAATTCAAGTAAACTTTCCTAAAGTGTAAGATAATTGAAAGTGATTTACATAGGTGTCATTAAATGATACAGAGCAATTGTGATTTAAAAAAAAACTCCTATGGTGAAATATAAGATGAATAAAAAAATAACATTTTATCAATAAAATATATCTCATATTATTTATTATTAAAATACAGGTATATTGACAAACATGCAATTATTGTGGCATTTATTTATTAAAATGTTTTACTGGCAATTTTTATTTGAGTCACCCAGTGTTTCAAGATCAAATGTTTGTATTCCAGTATTGTAGGCTATTTGGAGTGACTGCATATATAGTTCAATCTAAACATGACTAATCAATCAGTGTTGAATAACCCTATCATTTTTTTTTGTGATTTTATTTCATTTAAGATTTTTGCACAAAATATCGGTATCGCATTGGTATCGGCGACACCTGCTTGAATTTTAATCAGTATTGGATCGGAAAGGAAATCTGTGGTATCGAACATCACTACTTCCTACTGTAGATGGTTCAAGCTTTTCTCCTCTTTTAAATGTCTGACTCTCACCTGCAGTTCTTTCTGCTTATCTTTCGCTGCCACAGTATTACTGCTGTAAGAGGGAGGAGTCTGAGAAGGGGGAAGAGGAGGAACCAGAGCTCGCCACCATGTCACCATCTCGCCCCCTGGCTCTGTCGGCTCCTCCTACACCTCCAACACCAGAGCAATACAGTGATGAGCCTGAGACATACCCTCCCACTTTCCTCACCGAAGCCAATGGCCCTGTCAGCTACTCGCCTCCGCCTCCGCCACGCAGGTGTTATCGCTCACACGCCTTCTGCCCTTCCTGTGCCCGCTGCTCCCTGCCTTTCTACTTGCAGCACCCAGAGAGGCTGTGCAATGGTGGTCGCAGGATCAGCTACAGGACTGTGCAGCAGCAGGACATGGAGTTACCCATGGACTTGGCCAGCTTTTACCACAAGCTGAACCTCATCCGCCAGGTCACAATGAAGGAGGTAGTCACCCACAGCGTCAGCACCGATGTTTAGGAAAGCAGCTGATTTAAACAACTTGAAACACAATAACTATATCAGTACTGTGCTGTCAGTGTTATACTGAAAAATGGCTTTTAGGCATCACTTCAGGGCAGCCATGATGGAAGTCAACAACATTAAAAGAAAAGGCATCACTGAGCATAAAATGGGTTTCTGAAAGAGATGAAAGGTCAGTTTTGACTTAAAACTGATCCCTTCGTTTGCTGAATAGATAGGTAAGTTGCTACTCAATATATCTGCAAAGCATAAACAAGACAATTTATAATGTGAACCTTTTTCAGTAACTTCTAAACAAATTTTTGTTTAAATGCACCACACAGGAATCCAGTGCAAACAGCATTTTTCAGAAATGCAGCCGAAAATAGTTTAAGGGAAGTAAGTCTGGTTATGTGGATATTAAATCCCCTGTCAGACCAAACCAGCAAATATCATGTATGAGTGTATCGAAGCCTGTTTCTCGTGCCACAGAGTTTCACTGTTGTTCCAGAAATATTTAAATATATCACTCTTGACCTCAGTCCCATCAGTGACATGTTTCATTAGCATGAATGCAAACACTGTAGTTGATTTTGGCTTATGCCCACACACTGTCCTGCTGTCACAAATAAAGCACCCAAATGTTACTGAAAATATTTCCCAAAAAATGGTCTGTTAAATTCACAGTGACCAAACAATTGATCAAATTTTCATCTTTTTGTTAGGGAGTCTTTATTCATATGTATGCTGATTTTCACCTGTTTTACATAAACACCCACTTTAAGTTGGTAATAGCTCATAACTCCAGACACCTTTGAAAGAGTGGTGGTGTGTTCAGACCAAATGCAAAGCAAAATTTTCACATCACAATTGCATGCAAAGTCTGTTCCAATTCATGCCATAAGAGGCCATATATTGAAATTTTTTTTAAAAAATCACCTTTGGTGAAAAATACAGTAGCAGTCAAAGGTTTGGACACACTCCAAACTTTTGTCCTGATGCACTGACAATCAGAAATGAAAGACAAGCTTTTACAAGATGGGATCAAAGGATTCTGAGTATAGTTCCATAAAAATCAAAAAGTCTATTTGAGTTTAATTTGGCAAATCTCATATTCAAGTACAGTTTCTTATGCACCTATGGGCTGTGTTCACCTGGGCTTCTTTTTATCTGTAGAAGTCCTGTTCTATCTCCTTGTACTTGTGCATCTGTAATGTATGCTGGATCTCCTCCATTGTGTCAAAACAGTGATCCCATTAGTTCATTTTCATTTTTGGGAACTGGACAAAGTCACAGGGAGGCAAATTGGGTGAGTCATTGTGTTGTTGCTGCAAAAAACAAAACAAACAAAAATTAACTCAATGCACTCTGAGCAGACATGTGATGGCACACACCACAGATCACATTGTTTCCTCTGAATGGTCTCACTCAGACTCCTCAGGACCTTACAATAGAAGTCCACAATGACAGTCTCACCCTGGAGGAGGAAATCACGGTTAACAGCCCGAGGAATTCTGAAAAAAAAAAAAAGACTGGCTTCACACTGGACTTGGTGCCTTTGAGCAGCTTCTTGGTCATCACTAACAATGATCACTTTCACATGAAATTTGGGTCAGTTTTAAAGTTGGTGTTTGCCCTCTGACAAGTTTATGGTCACAGTGTAACTGGTCAGAATAAGACTTGTGATCTAAAAATTGCAGAAGGCTGGAGCTGTTTGGACATGCCTGACAAGATGGTCTTGAATGGGAGACTACCTAAATTTAATTTAGATAAAGCTTTTAAATGTTATGTTCCTCAGAACCTTTTGATCACATCTTGTATAAAGAGAAGGAACAACAACAGCAACAATGAAAAAGAAAAGGCTTGGAGAAAAAAGTAAATTAAATTTTAGGACATCCTTGATTATAGCTACTGGCTGTACTTTGATCTGAACACACCTTAAGTGACAAAGTAGCAGGCATCCAGAGTCACTAAATATTTAAAATTTCAAAGAAAAAAAAGTATTTTAGTGTAAAAAAGTCCCATAGCAGATGTTTGGTTTGCATTTTGGGATCTAGATTAAAGCAATCAAGTCAGATAAATAAAAGTGAGAGACGCAAGGTTGAGTTTGGACATGTGCAGAGGAGAGGATAGTGGATATATTGGACAAAGATGTTGAAGATGGAGCTGCCAGGCAGAAAAGTGGAAGACCACAGAGACAGTTCATGAATGCAGCAAAGGAGGATATGCAGAGGGCTGGTGTGACAGAGGATGATGCCAGGGATAGGGTGAGATGAAGGCAGATGATCCACTGTGATGATCCCTAAAGGGAGTTGAAAGAAGATGAAGAAAACAGATGAATGAAAATACATAAAAGCTCAAATAACCTCTCATATAGTTTTTGGTTAACTTGTGTTTACTTGTGTAGATTTGTCAACATAGGGTTAAGTTTTTTGTTGCTTTTTTTTTTTTTTTTTTTTTTTGCCTGTTTGCAATTCAGACACTGAAGAGCTAGATTGTGAGATGTCAGTATGTGACTGTTTGAATTCATGTTTGTGTGCAGAAACCTAATAACTAATTCTAAAGGGCTCTTCCGAAGCATTCAGTGATCCAATGACCCAATTACAAGGGACATTTATTTCCAGCTAAGACATCCTGTGTAGATAAATGCTGTACTGTATACCAAATATCCAGTAATATTTGAGGGCTTTGCCCCGACTTTAGATATTAAGCATTTAGGGCAGAAAAGATATATGGTGATCGTACAGTAGATTATATTTATAAAAATTTCACATCCATAGAGAACAACAGTTCCTGGGCTCATTTCTTCTTTTGTCACAAAATAAACACAGACGTAGACGCCATTGTGAACTCAAAATCTTCATTTGGAGCAAACTTACATTCTAATAACATGTCTGATAAAATAGTACACTGCTATTCTCGTAGGCGCACTGGGAGATTGAGAGATGAGGGATTGATCTGTGTTTTCAGTGAAAGTGTGCAAAGCTTCAGGCCGTGCACAACCTGCAGCGCTGTGATCTTAAACACCTTTTAAAAAGACAAAATGTTTGGAAGTGTTTCAACAGGAGAGTTTTACTGTGATGAAAAATTATAAGACTATATATAAAAGATGGATGCAACCGCCTTGACATCACCTACGTGTTTGTGGATTCCTTTAGTTTGGCATTTTGGCTTTTTTGAGCAAGAGGTAAATCTAACCGAGAACAAAAGGACACCACACACTTACTCACACATACTCTAGGAACTTACCTTTAATGTGCTAAATCATACACAGTTTCATCACCTCTTTTACTCTAAATGGAACCAAAAATTTAAACTAAACATGTCATATTAAATAAATAAAACCTTGAAACTAGCAATAGTGGCCATCAATTCATCGGGAAGGCATTTACTAAGGCCATAGATCAGCCTTATTTTCATCTTTTATATTCAGTCTTTTTAACTCTTTTATCACTACAGTATTACTGGAATAAAAACAGTTATTACATGAATCCACATCCTCATTAACTTGTTTGCTAATTAACCTGCCAGTTAAGTAAATTTCTGCCTTTTATAATTTGACACAGCAAAACTGAAGGCACAGTAATTCCATTGGGTAATTGGTAACTTAGCAAATATTTCTTATATTGCTAACTTTCCTAAATGTTCTAATGAGCTTCAAGGTACATAGACAGTAGATATATGACCTTAACGGTGTTTTACACAACATTAAATTCCAGGATGATTGGAAAAAAACAAATCAGTCAACCCCTGTCCCCTCCTCATGTTTAATCTATGACCAGAAAGGTTGTTTACACAAGCGCCAACAAATTTTTTGTACATATATCAAATGGCATAGCATACTATATGCCAACTGATGCTGAACTCACCCTTGTGATGACAGTCAGTACATTTGGTTTGATTGTCTCCTCTGCTCTCTGTTTCATCTTGTTTGCATGAGGTGTTTTTAATACTTCACAGTTCAATTCACAACATTAAAATTTAATTAAAAATAGGTTTGCAGCTTTCATTATCCACATCTTTTTTATGACTTAAACATATTATGAATATTTATTATTATTATTTATAATTATGAATTATTGTCTCTTAAGTTTAAATTATACTTATTTTTGGGTTGTTACTTTAGAATTAGATTTTGTTTTCTCAACCAAAATATGTAATGACTCATAATTCAAATTTTTCATTTCTCTTATTTTCACTTGTGGTTTGACTTTAAAGAACATGTCTACAGCCAGCCATTTTCCATTTGCATTATGTATCACATGACCATCCCATTATTTATCCATGTAGCCTTCAGAAAACTTGAACACATTTAGTCAAGACAAATCTACACACTTTTGGATTTGGTGTCATAACCTCTGGTGCAGATTGGACTCAGAACGCAGACTCAGAAAATTAAAGTTAACAAGTTTATTTCTAGTTGGGTTTAATGCAAGATTGACAGCAGGAGGAATTTCAATGTTAGTGGGTCCAGAGCTCCAACACAGACAGGTCCACAGATTTCTCTCCACAGGGAAAATGTTCTCTCTTCGTAACTCACTCAGACTCAGGAGAACAAACAGGTGAGGCAAGGACACTATGGGAAAGCATGTGAACACACAGGTTAAAGGAGCCAACTTCACTAACAGTTTCTAGGGTAATAATCAGGCATTAGCTGAAGGTCTTCCTCCATCTTAAGTGCAGCAAAACAGGTGATTACCAACAGGTGAGTTCATCGTTCCCAGGTGTGCTGGACTCCAAGGGCGGGAAACAGAGGAAGGCCCATCCCTGAAACACAAGGTGTGGATATCTCACAGACACACATCCATACACACCAGCAGAGGGTGAGGAGAAAATGGGTGAGCCAGCACAGGAAGACTGGAGGACATTTGGTCCTCGTAAGGAAAGGACTGCCGATACAGCTCCTTTTCTTTATCTTCTCTGTGTTTTAGATTTTAGACAATGCAGATTTGCCCAAGTTTGGATCATGGACTGCATGCATTTATATAGCAATGACATCTTGGCACTGTAAATTCAGGGCAAAAAGAAAATATCTGTCATATTGGTCAATGAATACATTCAAGGTGTTTAGGTGATGAGCTGCAGGTTGCTCACTTGCATGAATGCAGAACAACTTTGAGTGAGCAATTCTTCGGTTTTGGATTTTAGACCTAAATTGTTGCTTTTGTTTCCTATCTGCTTCAGTATTTGATGTGTTTCAATTATCCTGCAGTGCAGTAGATGATATGTTTGGAGTCTCACACTTGTCAGAAGGGGGCGTCAGCCACCTCTGCAGTCAAACCTTTGTTTCCTGTAGCTGCTCTGTTCGTGAAATTCATTTACTGTGTTAATAAAATGATCCAACCTGTGCGTCTCTGTCATTTCCTTCAGAAGAAAAGGACCAAAGCAGAATGTCATCGACTTCATCGACATCGACTGATTTCGACCCTCATTAAATCAGACAAGCCAACTTGGTTTTATCCAAAACAGCTTCGAGGACGAGAGGGGAGTTAACCCAGCTGAAAATACAGAAAATAGACTGTCACGTTTTTAGGAGCTCGGAACTGCACTAAATCAAGTCCCTTGGAAGGAGTTTGTTTTGAGTCCTTAATGTCCCTGGTTTCTGTCTGAATTTAATAGTGAATTTATTTAGTGTTCGAACTTCTTTTAGTCATTGAGTTTGTGGTTCCTGTTTGACTTTATTGATATTTTTTAGCTTCAGTTTTGTGTTATTCCTTGTTTCTCTAGTCTGTCTTTTATTATCAGGATGGTCTCCCTAGGGTTTTTACCTCATTTTGTCTCATCTATATGCTTGGACCCTCTGTTATGTCCTTGGGTGTCCTCTCCAGTGTTAATTGTCTATTGTTTTACTTCCTGTTTTAGTTTAAAGGTTAATTTTCTTTCATGTCTTGCATTAATCTTACTTTCTGTCCTGATTGTCTTCACCTGTGTGTAATTACTTTCACCTTTGTCTGATTCCTCTCCTGTTTATCATCACCCAATCAGTCCTCAGTTTATATGTAGTCCTGTTTTCCCTTTTTCCTTTGTCAGAAAAATTCTTCATTTATCAAAGACCAGGTGCAAACGATCAGCTTCCAGTATAAAAGCTTTTATTCTTGCAAGAAGGGGCAGTAAAAGTCAGCTAGACAGCTTCATGAGATGGCACAATTTAGGGAGTTTCACAGAACACTTCATACACGTGATTACATCTAAAGGCGTGTCCTTTTACACAGAAGGGGGTGCAGATGAGGAGGACAGTTAACACAGTTTCCCTACTTCCCTAGCACTCACAGCTACAAATAGGCAGCCAGTTACGTACTAGAAAAACAATTCATATAAGAATGATTATTATATCATTATAACTGGCCCAGAACTTATTTTGTAACATCCTTTATAAAAGTGTCTTTTGCGCAGCTCAGTTTTGCTCCTGTGGTTTTCTCTAGTTTTTCTTAGCTCCTTAGCTCCTTAGTAGCATAGTTGAAGTTGTTTATGGTTTGGATCTTTTGTTATTAGCTAAGTAGAATAAAACACATGTCCTTTGTTGTTAATTTTGCCTGTATCCTGCATATCGGTACTCTATACTGCACAGGCTTCACACATCTTTGCTGTCCACTGTCAAATACACAATTGTGATTTATATAAGTTGAAAAATTAAAGGAAAAGATACGACATATGACTCCTACAGTAGAGTGGCACAAGCCCCGGGCCCTGTACTACCAAGCAAGTCCAACATACCCAGGACATCCTTCAATTATCTGGCTTCACTTAGCCTAACAATGCCAATGAAGCTAAGTGGTCACATGAAGGTGGATATCTCAACAAGTTAACCCAGGGTTTCCCATTCTAGTTACAAGTGAGTTGACATGAAAGGAGTTTGCAGCATCTGACCAATCCAAATATAAGACTCTTGGCAGCAAAGCGACTGATCTTACAAAGAAGGATTCAATTCAACTTTATTTGTATAGCGCCAATTCACAACAAACAGTTGCCTCAAGGCGCTTTGTATTGTAAGGTAAA
>JAVDPK010002120.1:50464-62910 GCA_034780415.1 Cichlasoma orientale
AAATCGTCCTCATAAAACGCACGGTGAAAGAAACGATGTCGGCATCAAGCGATGATGTAATGAGACCCTGACGTTTCCAAACAGGCGAAGGAAGAAACAGATTCTGGGTTCATCCAACTAATGAGAAAGCAGCAGCAGGGAGAGTTTCACGGTTTGATCCCGGCATTGAAGCTGCATCACGGCCTCTTTCGCGCATATTTCATGATATCAGTGGGACAGTTTGAGCTCTTGTTGGCAGAGTTGGGATCACGTGACGAGGCAGAGAATAATATGCGAGAGCCCACTTACCCGGAGCAGCATGTAGCTGTGTCTGAGGTAAGATAGTATGATTTTACTGTTCCTACATCCCTGTATATTCAGTACATCGGTGCGCGTTTTGAGCTATAAGCTTACATGTTGCTAATGCAGTGCTCTGATTGGTCAGATCTGTTTGTTCGCAGGCGAAACATCGGAAAAATCGAACTTGATCCGAAAAAATAAATGCCACAAAATCGTCCTGTGAAATGACGCAGTCGATGTGAATGGCTGCATTAAGAACAGACTGGTCCGAAAAAACTTTTAACGCACGAAATTTACGCGTTCGGTATGAAAGGGCCTTAACCCTATAGAAAAAAACAATGAAAAATGCACCACTGTGCAGGTCATTCATTTATTTACAGTTTACAGTTTACATCATACTATACTATTGCAAAACAAGGCCAGTGAAGACTTTCTGTTTTAGCCATCATAAGATATTAACCCATCCTAAGATCAAGAAGTAGCTACTTTTGGCTGCTCTCTTATTTTCTGTAGCTCTGCATGTTTGATTTGACAGGCCTTTTTTTTTTTCTTTTTGATGCCTTTCCTAACACAACCCCAAAGGGGTTTGTGTCTCCTGCAGCAATTAAACAGGGGATCCTTTGTTTCTTAGGCAAATGTGTAAACCACTACACTATGGGGCCAATACACTAACTTTTGTTAAAATTGCCAAATAGGGCTGGTATTAAGGAATGTTGCAGCCACCTCACTAATGGTGTAACAGGCCCTGCCTAACTGAGGCTGTGGAGATATTTGACTAACAACAAACCACCATCCTCTCAACAAGTACAATAACTACAAGAAGCTGTCAGATATGTGCTGGCTCCTAAACTAGCAAGTCCCAGTTGTGTTTTAAGAAAAAGAAATCTTTAAGCCAAGCAACTCCTGTTATGACTCTGTGTTAAAATGTTCCCACACACTTCTTTCTACTATTATCTACTCAAATGAAAGCTGAGACTTGGCACATTAATGTAGTATCCATTCCGTCATGTCATGTAACGAAAAACGTAACTATGCAAAGTAAATAAATTCATATAAAAATGAGTCCAAAATGTAACTTGAACTGTTATTTAATTGAAATACATGTCAGTACCATTAGGTTTTCAGTTTATTATCAACAGTACACAAACTCCATACTTAGCTTTGTACAAAGAGGTATCAGTTATATAAAAACACACTACACAATAGTTAGACATACACGTCTTCTGAATACATTTCAACCATACTTCAAGTGTCAGGGATCGTTCTGTCTGTGTTTGTATCAGCTCTCCCCTCCTCTGTCACGCACACAGACCAGAGCTGGCATCAGTTGACCTGATGAATAACCATAGGCTGGCATCAGGAGCGTCACGCTAAATGAAAATGTCCTATGACTAATAAATATGCTTCCATATCCTGCAGGCATGTCTGCGTGGTGCCAAATGGCAGGAGGTGGAATGTAAATACAGGATATATATATATATATTTTTTTTATTTTTACTTCCTGTTTGGCCATGCCAGACGCTAAAACTGAAACACATTTAAATAATATTTCATAAACAGTATCTGTATTAAATATTCTACTCATGCAATATATTCAGTTGAGAAATAATTTAATAGATCTCTTCATTGCAGCGATGACTACAACAGGAGCATGCTGCTAACTGATGACAGAGGTCTGTAAGACCGCTTGATTGTAGACTCCACTTGGTCACGTGTAGCTTAAGGAAAATTTTCTGCAGGAACTGAAACAATGAATTGATAAATATTCAGTAACAACTGGTACAACAGGGTTTGCAGGTCAAATGTAAAAATAATAAGAAATATAAGGACGTGGAATGTTCTAAATTATTTTCCCTACAGGGCTGAAAAATGAAGCCAAAAGTGCCAAAAACTGCACTTCCTCTATTGGCCACTTGCAGCTGACTCCAAAAGGGAGTCAGCTCCCATACACTCCATGTTAACATGGAGTGTATGGCAGCACTTTATTGCACTAAAAGGCATGTTTACAGACTGAAACAGAAAACTGTTTAGGTATCTGCAGCTACTTCTGCCTTCATAAATCTTAAAGTTTTATTTGGCAGGTGTGCCCAATAAGGGGCCCAACATGGGGCTCTGCATCCACATGAGATCTTGAAGATGTGGTCAAGAGGAAAAGCTCATTGTCAATATTTCAGGTGAGAATTTAGCTGCAGGTGACTTTTACTAAAGGCCCATATACATTTTTCTATTTAAAGTGGAAATTTTTCTTATTGTCATGTATATATATATATATATATTTGTTCCATGTTCATCCATCCATCCATTTATATTTCATATGAGGTCAGCATATATATAACTAATCCCTGTGAACTAAAAGCTCAGGCTTCTGACTACTCAAAATGCTCAGTTTAAGAGTTTTTTTTCCTACTTCTGCCTCTGTATGATGTCAGTGAGCGTGGATATCCCTAATATGGTCATCACACACAGCTCGGGGCTGTGAACAGAGGAGCCCCACCTACCTGCTATTCATACCTGTTGTTAGTGAGGGGCTGCCTCAAGGCCTATTATAAGATAAATAAAGATTATTATGAAATATGAATCATGCAAAACTATTCTAGTAGAATCCAAGAATAAAACATAGAACTGGAAATGAGCAGAATGGGCCCATTTTAATATTAAAAGTCTATTGTGTCAGAAATCCTCTCAAAACAAGAAGCAACTAAAAGCTCTGTGTAGCAGTTAGGTAGGAAAAACTGACATTTACTCATCCTCAGTTTCAAAATGCCTCCCTTACACATTGTTTTGTCTAATTTTGTGTGAGAACGTTGCAGTTGATGTTGTAGCATTAACAGAACTGATAGAATTTAATTTGAGGTTATTTTAATTATCCAGCTGACCCAACTAAACCCAAGTTATCTGAGGAAGTCTGAGGAAGCAGACTGACTTTTAGATTCCTCTCATTATTCACAGTATCTGCTGTACAGCTGAATGTATTTCCTCATGCTGGAGGGGTGGAGAGGGTCTGCGGTGTCCTTGACTAGGAGGCTGGAGGTCGGACAGCACGGCAGGAGTGGCAGCAGGCCTTGCTGTAGTACCAGTGGCTGCACAGGTTGACCTTAAGAGCCAGCAAACAGTTGGTGGAGGGCCGATCCTGACAGCTCTCATCTGGGACACAGACTCAAAATTAGTCATGGAAGCAAGTTCAAAACAGTGGGGATCATAGTTTACCCTGAGTTATCTTTCTTCCAGCAATCTTTCATCTGCCTAAATTGGCAAACATCAGCCACACAGTGCTGAATGCAGTTCACCTACAATATAAGCTGCAGGTTCCATTAACAACAGTGGTTATCTGGATGTTATGCTGAGCTCACACACATACAGCAGCACTGTGAAAGAAAATCCTTCAGTGTGTTTGTGGAAGTTTCTCAAGGTAAACAGCAGGTTTCCTTCGTTGTTACCTGGAGGCTCAGTGGGGCAGGGCTGCAGAGTGCAGGTCTGTTTGGCCACCGGTTTGGTGAGGGGGTCACAACCTCGGACCAGCTCCCTGCCCTGGTAGCACTTCACGTCTCTCATCCTCACACCCACCCCACACGTCTTAGTGCACTGAGGACACATAAAGGCAGAAACACCGTTGTTACAATGTTACATTGGTCCTATATTAAGAAGGTTTGAACTTCAGAAATTTGATTTGTTAACTAAATGTATATTACCTGAGTTCATGCTGCCTAATTCACAAAGAAGACACTTTTCGAGGGTTTTTGAGAGCTTATTTCACACTAAAACAATTTTATTTGGAGCTCACCTCAGACCATGGGGTGGTGTACCATTTGAAGCACGGCCTCTCAAAGCAGGTGTTCTCTTCTTCAGGCTTCTCACTGCCTCCACACGCTTCCTCATCAAAGATCTGAAACTTTCCGCCACTGATGCCGACACATAGGACGATCCTCCGCTTCACACCACGACCGCAGGTTGTGTTGCACTGCAGAAAAAAAATACAACCTTTGTAGCACTGTTGACATTAAAGACAACTGAAGGGACTTTCTGCATTTAAAGTTTCTTCTCAAAGCAGTTAGCAACTGTCAAAATATCTCATATCCTTAATTTATTTTGTTTTTGGGGTTTTTTTTGTCAGTATTCTGAAAAATGATCGGTACTGTATACTCGTGAAAACTATAACACTATCTGCAAGTATACCTCTTTTTTTCTGGACCCAAGAGTTCAGGGTTTTTATTTGAATTGTCACCACTCGATGAGATATCAAATGCTCTAAAACTGAGTAATACTCCCAGTGTCTGATTGCATTATTGTCAGAAACTCTGTGCCTGTAACAGTTCATTGGCTGTGGTTAGTGTCCATTGACAGGACCGGGCTGGCTTTCAGAGAACAGTAAAATGTCATTACACAGTCTTTGGGCAAGCCTCATGCTCAGACTGACTGGGGGAGGGGATGCAAATATCCCAAGTCCTGATATTTGCTTTTTTTCTTCATGATTACCTTCTGTAACTATGTGAAATCCCTCATTATCCTGTATGGGCATATGTGGTCTGTAACAATATTCATTGGTTGGTTCCTATTGTGAGTCCAGCTGCCTTTTGTTCTGCTGGTAAATGATGCACAAGCGCGCGCACGTGCACACACACACACACTCAGCCGTCCACATGATGTAAGAAAAAATGCAAAGATATTAGACGGGACACTGCCTTAATTCCAAAGGTAAACCTTACCGCTGACACGGTGAGCTCCAAGATGTGATGAGAAAGTTCAATATACAGCTTTTCAAGGGAGTCTGAATTGGAATATAAGACTCCCTGTAAATACGATTTCCCAGCAGGTGGACCAAAACCCAAACGTATTGTAGGGGTGGCAGGTTCAGAATATCCATCCCTATATTTATAACACACCACTGCAGGAGGCATCTGGACTTGAATAGGAGACCTCTTGAGCTGTAGTCAAACACTCTCCCACTGAGCTATACCCCCACCTTTGCTCCCATCTGTATGTTACCATTTTAATACCTTAAAATGTGTTTCAGGTCTGCTAGCAGTAACATCTTAATTCAGACAGTAAGTATTGAAACCTCACCCGCTCCCAGTCTTGGCTCAGCCAGTGTGGAGCACAGTCTCTCTCCCCACAGGGGTGAATGGCTAAGGGCTTGTTCTCTGCTGAGCACTGGTTCTCGGGAACCACACGACCCTCCGGAGCCTTACAGTACACATGACGCACCATCTTCCCCTGGCCGCACGACCCCGAGCACTGCAACAAACAAAGGTCACGCCCGATGAGTCATGATCAAGAGGAAGCAGTCCGGTTGTCATCACAGTTATCTGCAGCCAAGTTTCGTTGCAGACGGCAAGAAGTCATATCAGCCTGAGATCTTGGAAAATAAAAAAGCAGCAAATAAGACAGTGCTTAGGCAGATTTGAGATTTTAAATAACACTTTAAAAGAGTTTAACATTTACTGTAGTTCATCAGCAACATGACAACAAAACCTCACTATACTGTATTCACTGTATTTTTGAACAAAAAACATCTGTTGTCAGGATATGTTATATTTAATTATATATAACTTATACAAATTTTTAAAGATTCATCCATCCATTTTCTTCCGCTTATCCTTTTCAGCGTCGCGGGCAGGGGGGCTGGGGCAATCACAGGGTGAGAGGCAGGGTACACCCTGCACAGGTCGCCAGTCTGTTGCAGGGCTAACACAGAGAGACCGACAACCATTCACACCTGTGGGCAATTCAGAATGAACAATCAACCTAACCCCACTAACTGCATGTCTTTGGACTGTGGGAGGAAACCCACGCAAACATGGGGAGAACATGCAAACTCCACACAGAGAGCCCGGGCAAGGTGGATTTGAACCTAGAACCTTCTTGCTGTGAGGAAACAGTTCTAACCACCATGCTGCCATTTTTAAAGTTAAATGAAATAATAAGCTAGTTTTTTAGTAGTGTGGTTTTATCCATGTCGTTTATATTTATGAGACAGACATAATATTAAATTTCCTCCTGGTTAATCTGTACAGAATAAACTTGTAAATTTGAACACATTAGAAAAGAAAAGTTACATGTTTTCACAGTTGACAAATTTATAAAAACTACTTTTTTTTTTGGCCTTGCACAGTCAATTGTATTTGTAAGAGTCAAAGTGACAGCTCTTTAGTCTTCTGTGTTCTTCCAAGTTGGAGGCTGGGGTCATAAATTAGACCTGTGAGTTTCCAGACTTTCACTTTGAATGGAACATCGGCAACTACACCTCGTATCCGTAAAGCAATACAAACCCATAAATTCACATCGTGGCACTAAAAAGACAGCTGGGATAGATGAGCTGTTTTTCCAACAACCCTGAAAATGATGGAGGAATGTCAGACACATGAAATATAATTTAAAATAAAAGTAATAAAACGTTTAACTTAGACACAGATTGTAAGATTAAACCATAAAAATGTAATTTCTTCACTGTCTGAGATTCCAGCCCTGCTGAGACAGTGGATAAAATATGTAGATACAGTAATATTTTAAGTTATCATCACTCATGTAAAGATACTCACAGGCCCCCACTCAGACACGGTCCACTGGCGTTCACAGGGAGGACCAGTGCAGTTTTTGACATTCGGCGGCTTGGTCAATGGGTCACATGGTCTGGTCTCATCAGAGCAGCGGACATCGCGGGTCACCTGAGCTTTGCTGCCACATTTAGCAGGACACTGCATTGAGGAGAGGCACATAAAAGGATTAATATTGATGTTGTGAAGCAGCATAAAGGTGCAGCAGGTTGGTTGCTAGAAACATATTAAATGCATTAGATATTCTTATAAAAGACAAGATGTAAAATAGGAAAAGGTTTATTTGTCACATGCACAGTTATACACAGTACAATGCACAGTGAAATGTATTTTGTACCTGCAGCAGATAATAAGTAGTAAAATATATAAAAAAAAGAAGAAGAAAAATAAGTAATTCACACTATACAGAATAGAATAATAGAATAATTTACATTGTGCAATAATAGTGCAGTAGTAGTGTACTGGTCAATATTATTTATAGTTTTGTGTTGAAGGAAACCAAAAATGGCTTGAAAAGACAAAAAAAAGTAGGAATGCAGACTAACTAATACACACTGCTCAAAAAGGTGGAGGACACTCACATTTTCCCTCCTCATCTGGTTTTCACTAGTTCTGCATTTGGCTAGGGTCAGAGTCACTGCTGGTAGCATGTGGTCACACCTGGACCCTACAGAGCTTCCAGAACATTTACCTGGACACCTGCTCATCCCTCCCCTCCTCCATGGTATGCGAGTACCTAGGAGGGCATTGCTGAGGATGACGGACGAAGATTCAGCCACCGGCAGTAGAGGATTGGAAATGCCGACACTGGAGGGTAAAGTATCTTGAGCCACCATTGAGGATGGGATAGACACCGGTGTCAGGCTATCATAAACCAGGGCAGGCAACACATCACTGATACACAGCAAAAACAGCAGAGCAGAGAAGAATGGCAGTCGCGCAGAGCAGAACAAACTGCGGCCGGCAGCGGCAAAACCAAACACAGGTGCCACCACACCGGACCGGAAGTCGCACGTCTTTGTATTCAGCCCTCTGTAAATTGATAATCTTAATTTCCATCAAACGATGTGGAATCCAGCATGATTTTCTCCCAATGAGATCTGATGTGTTTTCATTTAAAATGTACGAATGCCTGCAGTATGGCCCAGCCAGCAATAAAACCTCTACTGCCCTGTTTCTGTGCCTATCAGTTTTAACGCCTTTTCCTAAAAAAACAAAAACAAAAGCACAGTTTACTGTTCATTTAACAAGAATGTAACTGAATGAATGAATGACTGTGCCCCCAAAAGTGCCAAACTTCTAGAAAAACACCACACCACTTCATCAAAAATACACAGGGAACAACTGAACCCATGTGAATGAGTGGTCAAGTAAACAATGTGTTGATCCACAGAGAGAAAAAAATCAGTGTGTACCCTACATTTCTATCGTTCTAGCTCTGTGTTGTACAACCCCTAACAACCTAACAGTGTCACATTTAGGGGTTTTTGGTGTCTCCTAAATGTTTCTGGAGAATCCATCAATGACCACAACCTGACCACAAGACTGCAGCAGACAGCTGCTACGCTCAAAACTTGGCAAGAGAATGAGAGAAAAAAATCCTTCTAATGATGGGGAATGTTTGCACAAAAATCAAATACAAACACACAAACAGACCAAAATATCCAAAGATGCTCTTTATGATTTAAAGTGACAGTTCACCCCCAAATCAAAAATACAGATCATTCCCCTGACCTGTACTGCTAGTTATTCACCTACATAGTTCTGTTGGAAATAAGCCTCTTTCCAGAAATCATAACCAGGTTATTTAAAAAAAAAATCATGTAGGAACTATTATCGTTTTGTCTAAGTAAGCCCAAACAACCATATTAGAATCTGCATAAAAGACTGATAAATAGAATTGCAGGCCAGAGAAAAACTATGAATAAGTGATTTTTGTGGCGAACTGCTGCTCCTTCTACTTTAGAAAGTATTGTATGTATATCATACCTCCGTCCACTCGGCCACCCCCCACTGTGGGCCGCACGCGGGGCTCTTGCAGGCTCGTCTCTCCACAGGTCTCTCCAGGTCGGCCATGGTGCAGAGGTCACTGTAGACTGAACTGTCCAAACCTGGTGAGAGCATCTTCCAGCAGCGAACCTGGCGAAACTGGAAACCCTCTCCACAGGTCCTGGAGCACTCGCTCCAACTGCTCGCCTCCCATCTGAAACAGCACATTCATCCATAATCAGAGGAAAAAAAGCAGTTGGAATAATGATTTGTTTATTAAAATGTTTATGCTTTTCGTACCTGGGCTGACATTCTCTGCCAATGCAGAAGTCGTGTACCGGCTCTGGTCTGGTCAGAGCATCACAGTACATATCGTGTACCTCCACACCATCATAACGAATACATGTGACGAAGGACTTGGACACTCCTGGATTGTGGGCGGCGTGAACTCATTTATACAGAAGATTTTATATACAAGGATAAAAGAGGACACCACACATACAAATTCAAACTGAAATCAACCTGGCTTGTTTACAAAGCATCTCTTATTTCAGTGCAGCAGCAAGAATCTAGCACAGAGCAGAGCAGGCATCCATGACAACAGTTATGACATTGATTAATTAAGAAACAGAATGAAAGTAAGAGCTAGAGAGGAGGTGGGTTGCAAACCAGCTTGCAGATGCACACCAACTGTGGACTGGCTAAAGCCGCTTAAGTACAGTGCCCTAAATTTTGAAACTGCATGTCTAGAAGGGAATCAGCACAGCCCTCAGCTGATGTTGGTTGGCACTGAGGTCACCAGATTTGCAGGAATTAAAGCTGAGCATGATGTTGTGGCCTGGCATTATTCAGAATTTGTTGACTCTGATTTCATTGCAGACAACAAAACATAATTTTAATGTTTTTGTGAGTTTTCAAAGGTGTTGCCCCTGATTTGCCTAGAAGCCTGAGAAGCCTAGACTTCAAAATTTTGCAGTTGAGCAGCAGGCAATTCAATACCCCTTTGCTGCAAACACTACACATCGGAATACATTGCACCCCCAGTTACATAGACAATGGAGATCATGGAAATGACCATAAGATATGATTACTCAAATGTTCTGCACTGCAAATTTGCTGCACCACACAAACTCTGGCAAGTGTCAAGAGTCAAAGCAAGTTGTCATTTTTGAGGTTGGATCAGGTGTCAGAAAGTATCACACTCTGTGTGTTATGAGTGTTTACATGCATGTTGTGTTTGCGTACCTATGGAGCAGGTCATGCTGCACGGCTCCTGTGATGAAAGTTTCCAGCGGTACATGTCAGCAGCACTCAGCTTCAGGTTCTTCTGGTAGAGCCGCTGATTCCCCCTGTCACACACAAAGAAAACAGGTCAGTTGTATATGTTCCTGTATACAATGCATACTGTGTATGAATAAATAACCTGTGATCATAAAGTTTTCAGGGCAACATTTCAAGAGCACAGGTACAGCTTCAAAAGGTGCAGTCTGAGTGACATACTCCTTTAAGGACATTTAAGGATACCCAGCATTAAATACACAAACACCCACACAGACAAAGACTGTCTCCCAGGCCTCAGACATGCAGTGTGACAGCTCATTCACAGCCTGTATGCCAGCAGATGCACTTTGTTTTTTCACTATATCACATAAAAGTCATGTGCACATTCCTGTCATAACACCGTCGTTCCCTCATTCCCAGACATTTATTTGAAAAATCACAGACAAGTTGAGTTATACATCACCGGCATCCCTCCATGCAAGCCAGACTGATTCCTGTTCATTACTTTCTCGCCAGAGGTGATGGCAGCCTGACAGAAGGACATGTTCCCCTTTGCATCACATTTCTCACTTGCTTTCAAATACCTTAAATTATTTGTTTTAAGCATGGCTGGATTTCCCACCTCCTCCCCCTTTCTCTGTGCTCCTCTGCTCTGCTCGTTTCCTTTCCTCTCTCTGTCTCCCTGAAGAAAGGGTGTGTCACTGTATGTTTTATAGCTGCTGGCTGCAGAATGAGTGAAGCCAACATGAATTAAAAATATGATGAATGCAAATGTGCTGCCAAGTCTACCTGTCTGTCTGTCCTGCAGCATATATCTGCCTGACTGCAGTACTGACCATATATCTATTTGTCTGTCCACGTTTCTGCCATCTACAATACTGGGCCACCTGCTTTTCTGCACATTGGTCTACCTGTCTGACTGATTTACTGCCTGCACTGTTTATCTATGTGTCTACCTTCTTTGCTGCTTGTCAGTTAACCTGTCTTTTTTACAAAGTATATCTTCTTATCTAAATTCTTTGCTGCATGCACATCTGCATGATTACCTACTCTACTGCCTATCTACCTGTCTAACTGCCTGTGTGTCCCTCTTGTTGCACCCCTATTTACCTGTTTTCTTGGCAAAACTGTCTGTTTCACTGCCATGTTCACTTTGAACCTTTCCTCACGGTCAGTCTTGCCGCCACTGTCTCAGTATGACTTTCTTTAGCTATGTCTCTCCATGGACATCTCTTCAACCTGCAACCAGGATCAAGTCCAGAGATTTGACAGTGTCTGAACATCGAGGCCCAAATCTGAAAACTCTTGGTCCAGACGTGATCCAGTTTGAGAGGAAATTAGCCCAAACCTGAACCTGTGAACAGCAGGCTTCTGCTCTACATCATCTTAAAATTCGTGTGCAATGTTGATGTCCTTTATAATCTTTTTAGATCACCTGGTTCTGTTGGAGCGGTTGGAAGTCCTCCCTCCACTCTGCACTGTTCTGTTCTGGCTGTCTCCGCTGTCATTGCGTTTCTGGCCCAGAGTGAACTCGAGTGTCTCATTTAGATCATCTCGCTCCAGGCTGCTCAGACCCACCTCTGCTGGTCCTACCTCAGAAGAGAACAGACTGTCTCCCTCAGTCAGCAGCTGGTTGGTTGAAATGTTGATAAGTAGCTCATCTGCACCAATTCGGCCATCCAGCAGGACCCTCCAAATGAGGTTTGGGGCATCGGGTCCTGTATCCAGGGGCCCACCATCAGGAATAGGTTTGGCAGTGCTGTCTGCATGGCTGCTGTTACCTTCAGATAGAAAATGATAAGGACTTATCTAAATAAACACTATTTCCATAAAAGTACCAAAAACACACTTCAGGTGTGAAAACAAATGTTGTATTTGTAATATTTTGTTTGCTGTTGCTTTTTTTTGGAAAATAATGAAACAATAAAATGACAAAGAACTCTGGGACTTTAGGCAATCTGGAGAAATCTTTGGTGGCACTGTGGCGCGGTGGTTAGCACTGCTGCCTCACAGTTAGAATATCATCTGGAAGGCCTGGGTTCAATTCCACCTTGGCCCAGGCCTCTCTCCCACTGTGTGGAGTTTGCATGTTCTCCCCGGGTACTCTGGTTTCCTCCAAAGACATGCAATTACTGGGGTTAGGTTAATTGGCCACACTAAATTGCCCATAGGTATGAATGTGAGTGTGTGGTTGTCTGTTTCTCTGTGTTGGCCCTGTGACAGTACAGGATGTACCCTGCCTTGCGCCCTATGTCTGCTGGGATAGGCTCCCGCGGGGGGGGGGGGGGGGGGGGGGGGGGGGGGGGGGGGGGGGGGGGGGGGGGGGGGGGGGGGGGGGGGGGGGGG
>JAVDPK010002120.1:97188-109974 GCA_034780415.1 Cichlasoma orientale
TTCATCGTCTCAAGCGTTCTCGTGTAAACGCAGAGCGTTTCTGAAACGTCTCCGTGTAGACGGGAGGCTGAAACGCAGCAAAACGACGCCGTTTCCAGTGAAAACGGTGTCGTGTAAACGGGGCCTGAAGCTCGACGGTCTCACTAACCCATTAATCTCCTTGAAGTAAAAGCTTCTGTGTGGCGTGAAATGTAAAAAGGTGGAGCTGAGCTGTTTGATGTGTGCTCTGTTATAAAGAAGCTGATGAAGAAAAAGCTGCAGTGACACATTGTTGCCTTTCAGCCTCTGAGTGCTGGGGAAGGCTTCGGTCCCTCATGACCCTGAGCTGGTGAAGAACATGGACGGACGCTGCTGTCCACGTTTTCATCACCAGGTGATAATTGAGCTAACGAGGGGCCAACATTTTGGAGAGTACTGAGTATATTTACTGATTACAATTAGAGATATCTGCCCCACGTTGATGATCAGCTAATGTGGAAGGCTAATACAGTTAGCTCAAACTAGATGTGAAAGCATGTTAACTAATATTAAAATAAAAGCTAAACTTTGGGGAAAAAATTAAAGCTAACTGAAATTATTTTGTGAACTTGATAAAAGATACAATTAAAATATAGAGAAAAAATTCTTAGTGTTAGTATCTGGTAAAAACTAACACTGAAACCCGCTCTGGAAACCAAACTCAATTAAACTAATTACAACATTAATATAAAACTATAATAACTCTGTTAATGTGTGGATCTGATTGACATGCAGCAGATTTCTGTCTCAGCGCTGCTGCTGAACTCACGGCTGTATTATCAGAAATCTTGCAAAATAAAACCAATTCTACCTGTTTTATACTCACCTGCCTTATCTCACTCAGCCCCACCCCCACTCTCCTCCTCCTGGCATCCTTGATGTAATCATCATCCAAACCTTTCTGCATGTCAATGATGCAATAAAACATTAAACAAACGGTAAAGAAATAAAAACAAAGTGCTTTATACTACAAACCATATTCACACATATTTTACTGTATGCACCACTTTCATTACATATCACATATAGTCGCCCAAGGACGCCTCCTGTGGGCTGAAGAAGCTGAAGGGATTCAGCAGCCATTCTTCTCATTAGTGCACAGCCGGCGCTGCCTCTGAACCCTCGGCTGTCTCCTGAAATATGCCAATCACAGCATCGCAGAAACCGTGGTGATCAAATGACTTGATTCATCTGATCACAATCCCAAATCAAATTGAATACATTTCTATGAGATTATGCCTAAATTTATATTGTTCTTGTCTCGTGTAAAAGGGGCTTCGGGGACTTCGGGGATCTCAATGAAAGCCGTGTGTCAATTTCACCCTTTAAATCCACTTTGGTGAGAGGGAGAGGATGAGACAGAGGAAAGAGCAAGCAGAAAAATCTGCTGCAGTTCAAATAAAGCAGACTCAACTTTAATGCTTCCTCCGACACACTGGAGCTTTGTGTCGAGGCTGAATCACAAATAGCTGTCCTAACTGGCATGCAGAGCTGGATTTACCCAAATTAATCAGGAGAGGGAGGCTGGCTGGTGAGAGTCAAGGGAGCCAAGTGAGTTTTCCATTAATTCTGCCTCTAAAATCTATAATTAAACAAAGAGACATATTTTCATCTTTAGTTTTTATGTTTTTTCTTCTAAATCTTGAATCGCATTTTTAAGGCCCTACAGAGGAATGCGGTTTTTCAAAAATGCCAAAAAAGAATTTTAATCAATCCAATTATCCATCCATCTTTTCCTTTTTCCACCCATTCACCAACCGTCCTTTCCCCTTTACCTCATTTCCCTCTTTCTTTTCTTCCTCTCCTCTCCTTTCTTTGTGTCCTTCCTCTCCTCTCCCTCCTCCCCTCGTATTAAATCCCTCGCCGAGCAGCCTCACTGATGTTTTTTTCTCGCAGACAAAAATCATCTCTGTCTTTATTGTCAGGCTGCTGAAAGAGAAGGCGTGTGTGTGTGTGTGTGTGTGTTTGTGTGTGTGCAGACAATCTGCAGTTTATCGAGTGTGTGTTTGCATTTGTGCTTCACGCGTGACTGTGTGTGTTTTCACGAATAGTAGCCATTTTTCCCATTTTCTCTCTCCAGCCTCGCTCATCTCAGCTCTTCCTTTTTCAGCCTCTCATCAGTGCGCGCACACACACACACACGCACACACACACACACACACACAAACCACTTACCTTCCTACTGAATGACAAGCTCTAATGGCATTTAAACCAACCGAGTGAAAAACAATGGACATTACTCACCGCTATAATAACTCCTGCTCCAAAATATCTCAGCCTCTTTCTTTCCTTCAACATTGCCGCTGCACAATCAACCATTAACAATAATTGCATTAGCACAATTCTGCATAAATTAATCTCCCTGAGTTGCAGTGTTTGCAAGCAGCGTTTTCATAATGATGTAATTATAAAGCATCTGAACTGAAGCAGGCATCACAGGCTCTCAGTGTGACGGCTGATGAGAGACTCCATCGGGGGAAATGTAAAACCTTAAAGATGGCAGAGATGACCGGCCAATGAAACATTGCTTCCAACTCAGTAAGCCGCCTAGGCATGGGAACTATTATCCTTTCAAAAAAGACACTGTAATAACATGGCAGCCCCAGCTGTGACACCCAGATGTGGCTTGCCCACCTTGAATCCTAGAAAAAGCAAATATGAACCGAAGGAAATCCAACGTACTGTTTTCTAAGTGGGAAGAGGAATCAGTTCCCACGTTTTGCACGTTGCAGATGTGTTCAATGTGTAACCTTACTGTTGTATATGTAGAAATGTTATCAGTGGGCTTTTGTTGCATTCATGTAACCATGTGCAGGCCTCTGTGGTTTACATCCTGTGTCCGGTGCGGTGCTTTGCAAGCCCATCAACCACCCCGGCCTCCTGTTAGCTCTGTAACACCATATAAATATGGTGCTTCACTGAATTAAAAAAAGCACAATGCGAGGGGATAAAAAAAATCTACAAATAATGTAACTGTTAAAGGTTTCTACAGCATCCTGTGTTAGTTACAGTTAGAGAAACATTTGTTTACGTGTAACTAAAATCAGCATCTTTTGTTAACCAACTCTGGAACCAACTCTGCCAATTTTCAGCTCCATATTTTTATTTTTGGACCCTCCTACAGTAGATCTGTGTGATTAACAGCTCCAAATAATCCTTATGTAGACAGATCTCCTGGCAGCGGAGCAGCCGACTTTACAAAGAAGATACAATTATATTAGAAGAATGTAGTAATAATAATAATAATTTATTTGTATAGCACTTTTTAAAACACACAGTTACAAAGTGCTTCACAGTTTGAATAAAACCACACGTGTACATGTCTAAACATACAAACACACATACGGCCTTACATTCGTCCCTGCATTCACACTTCCACACACACACATTAGGAGAACAACAGCCAAAAATAATGGACACCCGGTGGTCACAACAAAAGACTGATTCAGCCAACCTGACAGGTGGAGGAAGGCACTTCCAAAGTTTAGGAGCTTCAACCTCAAAAGCCTGATGGTTTTAAAATAAGAGCATGGAGCAGTTAAAAGACCCCGCGGGTCTTGCTGGAGGCTAACTGCTGGAGTAAGGCCCCAGCAGGTCTGCCATATAGGCAGGGGCCTGCCCATGTAGGGCTTTGCATGTTATTAATAAACACTGTAATAAATTCTGGTGAATTACAATATTGAGACAGTAGAAAATTAAAGGTACACATTACTGGGTGTCAGTAAAGGTTTGATTTTTGCACAGTTGGTCAAAAATAATGCCAAGGTTCTGGAGCTGATGTAATGACTGACTGGTCTCCTTAGAGAAGGCATCGGGGCTGAACACAAGAACTTTGCCAGGTTTGAGATGGTGGGGATTTAAAGACATCCGGTCATTAATAAAAAAAAAGGAGAGCTGTCAAACAGAATTCCGTTGCATGAAAATGTGCAATGACAATAAAGAATTTCTAATTCTAATTCTAATGGCAGTGAAGCATCGAGTGAAGTAAGAGAGGCTGTTTGGCTTAACTGTGTATTAGGTAAGTGCCCTGTTCGGGGATCATATCATTACATTAAATCTTACAGGATTATCAAATTATATCAAAAAACAGGAATACAGTTGCTCCCAGCAGCTCTGATTCGCTGCCTCTTATTTGAGCTGGGCGGGGCTTCTGTGCTCATAGCTGAGGCTGAGTGCCTGAAATGACCATATTAGGCATATCCACTCTCTATGACATTATGACATCATAGAGAGACAAGAGTAGAAAAAACTGCCTGAAACAGCGTGAAGCCTGAGCTGATGTTAGGGATTACTTGTACACATGCTGACCTCATTTAAGACTTTCCATGTTAAATATGAAAATCCAGCACTGGGACAGTCTATAGTATATATGACTGGAAAAAAGGAGAACATTTTAGCGACACATACAAAAACCCAGCAGAATCAAACCTCCAAAAACACGTCCCGATTTGCCGTCATATTGTTTGAGTCAGATGAAAGCAGCTTTAATCTGATTTGGATTTGAGCACATATGAGACACTCATTGCCTGAGTCAAAGAGCTGCTGAAGCATCCCCCTGAGTGCAGCCGCTACAAGATGTTTCAGGAAAGCTGCAGTTAAATAAAATATGAAAGGAAGGGAAGAAGAAGAGGATGTGAGGTGATTCTTAGACGGCTTTTCAGGTAATGACAGACGGTGGGAGGTGAGATTATGATGCTGTTTTATTTCTGTGTTTCCTGTGGCTTTAGAGGCTTCAATGAATGGATGCAAAGGAAAACCTGGCAGCCTGCAGAGCAGAGCATGTGGGCGTACTGTCATACCATGAAGCCTTTTTCACTCTGTTGGCACTGATACTTTGATAGCTAATGGACTCTCAGTCCAGCCTCCACATGAGCTGCTCTGAAAACTGCCGTTTGCTCGGCCACTTGTTCTCCTTCTCTTCTATTCAAGCTTCTGTCCAATCAGGTGAAACAGAAAATCCTTTTCCTTCGGTCTGAATCAGGCTGATTAATCAAAATGCCAATAAACGGAGCCAATATTGGCATGTAGTCAGACTTACCGAGCTTTGATTGATTGCATATTTATTCAAGCTGATCAATGATCATTATCAACTGTTTCTCATTGGGGAACGAGAGTGAATAAACATGTGCTATTATATCAGTTCACAAATGTCTGTCTGCAGTAATACGCGCAGTAGTGACAGTGATGGAGCTGCACCCGGTGGTGCAAAATGATTGACAGTTTGAGCTCACAGATTGCACAATAGCAACAATTTTGTGGTTCTTAAAGCAAAGGTAAGACTGCAATAAAAAAATCAGGCAAACAAACACGTGAAATCGTCACCATGCAGACCTTTTTTCTTTTTCAAGCTCTGGATTAATCGTGGAAAAAGTCAGAGTTATGTGAAAGAAAAATAAAGGCATACAAATCTCACAACACGTGCAATTTTCCTATTTGCAGTCATGCATTCAGTTCTTTTTGCTTGATCTTTGTTTAACAGACCGATGTACTAGCTTTTGCTACAGGCAAGGACATAAAATGCAGCAGAAGGCGTGGGCTGTGATAAACAAGACAAAATATGAACTGTTGGAGCTTCTACACACTGACTCTGCCATGAATAAGTGAACAATGAGGGAAAAGGGTGTGGACGTTGGTGAACAATTAGGATGATATATACCTATGCCAGTCACTGACATTTATTTGTTGTTTCACAAGATTTTGCTAAAGAGGGAAGAACTAACAAGAAACAAAAATCTGTACTTAGCATCGGCAAACAGTCATTTGAAACACAATATCGATCCAGAAATCTACAATCGATGTATGATAGGAAAACAGAGCAGTTATAGCTAATGATGGTCCTCTATTCCTGCCATCACTTCTGAGATGTGGACTCCAAACAGCCCGACTCTGCAGCACAGCCGCCTTTCATGTTTAAAGGTGCACTGGTGGATGGCAGGTGGTGTGTGGTGTGGTGCAGCCGTGGAAGGTGACAGATGAACGACTGACACTGCTGCACAACAAAACAGAACAGCTGTAAAGACACTGCAAAAAATGTCAAAACTTGTTTATAGCTGATCTGTAGCTGGAAGAAAATGACTTGAACCGTCATGTCGCCACCTTTCAGCTGTGAGTCACTGGGAGGAAAATCGATCACATGCTCATCTAAAAATCAATTTCTGTGTCACTTGCGACTTACACATAACTTTGCATGTATGGGAAACAGATTCATGACTACAGATTACAGGTAAAAAAAAAAAAATACAATAACAGTCTTGTAGAAATGTAAAAAAGTCTGTGCAATTATGCAATCAGCTGCATTCAGCTAATTTTGCTTACTGTGTGTTGCCTTTAGTGGCATATTTACCTCAAAAAACAAGCGAATATATCATGTGTCGGGGCGGGCTGTGTGTTATGTGGGTGTGTCTGTCTGTTTCCAGGTGGACCAGTGGGCAGGCGGTTGTGTTCCCGCCTTTGTGGCTGTGGCCAAGGTGCACACCTGTGGCTGGTTATCAATTAAGACCTGGAGTAGGAGTGGCTGAGACGCAGACTCACCATCAGATTGTACAACCTCCATGGTGGTAATTCAGCAAGCTAGTCTTCTGTGTATTAGTCTCATTTGCCTGCCTGTAACCTTGTCCTTTCTTGCTTCACCAGTTTACTGCATCATATCCTCTGAATCACAGAAGAACTCAGCCTCGCCATGGAGCCAGCCTCCACCTGCCAGCCTCAGGATCACACCGGTCCGCACTCACCCCTGCCACCGGACCCTGGAAACTCCCCGCCAGCCACGACCCCAACCAGTCTTCCCCCCGAGCCTCTCCGAGTAAGCCCATTCCCATCCCCTTACCTTACTACCAGCACACTGTTATTAAGCTCCTGCCTTACGCTGTCTCTCTTTTCCACAGATCCTCTGTGTTTGCCAGACAGACATTCCGCGCTCCCACCAGTATTCACTCCTGCTTGTGCTTTGACCTTTTTGATAATAAACTTCGTTAAAGGAGAACTGTCTCCTCTGCGTCTTGGGTCCAACCCGCCCAGAATAGTGTTGATTTTAAATGATTTTTAAACAATATCAATATTTTCTTGTTAAATATCACAGTCATCATGACGCCACTGGCTCAGGTTACATATTGCAAAGATGGTGTGAAACACGTACTTTGTGTTTCAGGGACTTTCACTGCACGATTATTCTTCGTTTTATGGTTTCACAGGTATTTTTACAGGGTTGCTAATGAGCTTTCTTTTTTAAATATTCTACTCACAAAATAAACATTTTCTTCATCCAATATTTGGGAATTTCTTTTGTTACAGCAGTAAATATACATGTAGTCTCTCGATCATTTTTTCTGGGAATGTTATTTTATACACTTTCAGATGTGAGTAGACTTTTTAAAGTACTGCTCAGTACCTGCAGGAGGCTCCTCACAGTTATCTGCATGTCCTCTTTGCTCACACACAGCTCCTTTCTTTCTTCACTTGGCTCTTTTGATTGGCCCGCTGTGCTCTCATGGGTCAGAGTCATTTTGCAGAGCTTTTCATTCAGTCTAAGAACAAAACACAACACATGACAACAGGGATGCATCAATGTATTGGTCTGTGGCAGATATTTATACACGCAACGATGCTGCAAAGTCAAAATGTTAAAAGTAACGTGATAAAGAGCTGACGTTAAAACAGATCATATTTTTATGAGGCACATGGGGCACATGTGCACTTGGTCTGCACAGACCCTCACACTCAGTGTCTAATGACAAAATTTAAGTCACTCACACCCAAGCAGACCCTAAAGGATTTGTAGGAAACTATATTCAAGTCTCAAGTTTCTCTAATCTGCACCTCCCCATCTCTTCCACCCTCCATTCTCTCGCCTGTGTCCCAGAAATCAATCTTAGTAAGCCATGTTGAAGGATCCAGAGATCACTGCCATCGTTTTTTTTAAATTCACTCACTTCTTTATCCACGTCTGTGGTGGGAGTAAGATCATTTTCTTATAGACTTCTACGTAATCTGACTTCTTTTTGCAACCGTAAGATTCACTCGTGCTGGACAATAAAAAGAATGCAGGTTTAAGGCACCTCCTCCGTGAATCGCCACCTAATCGTGGTGGAGGGGTTTGTGTGTCCCAGTGATCCCAGGAGCTATGTTGTCCGGGGGCTTGTCCCCCTGGTAGGGTCTCCCATGGCAAATTGGTCCTGGGTGAGGGGCCAGACAAAGAGCAATTCAGAAGATCCCTACGGAAATGTCAACAAGAGAACTGTTTACCCTTCCCGGGATAGGGTTACCGGGGCCCCACCCTGGAGCCAGGTCTGGGGAGGGAGCTCAAAGGAGAGCGTCTGGTGGCCGGGCACTAGCCCGTGGTGCCCGGCCAGGCACAGCCCAAAGAGACGACAAGGACCCGCCCTCCTGTAGGCCCACCACCCACAGGAGGCATCGTAGGGGTTGGGTGCAGTATGTGTCATGCAGTGGCCAAGGGCGGAGGCCCTGGTGGACGATCCCCGGCTATCGAGACTGGCTATTTGAACATGGAATGTCACCTCTCTGGTGGGGAAGGAGCCTAAGCTAGTGCGTGAGGTTGAGCGATACCAGCTAGGTATAGTCGGGCTCACCTCAACGCATGGCCTGGGCTCTGGAACCAGTCTCCTGGAGAGGGGCTGGACTCTTTTCCAGTCTGGAGTTGGTATTCTTGTATCCTCTCAGCTTGCTGCCTGTATGTTGGAGTTTTCACTGGCAGAGGGTTGCTTCCCTGCGCCTTCGGGCTGGGAAACAGGTCGTGACTGTTGTTTTTGCTTATGCGCCGAGTGACAGTTCAGAGTACACATCCTTCTTGGAGTCGCTGGGCAGGGTGCTCCATCGTCCTGCTGGGAGACTTCAACGCTCATGTGGGCAATGACAGTGAGACCTGAAGGGGCGTGATTGGGAGGAACAACCTGCCTAATCTGAACCCGAATGGTGTCTTGTTATTGGACTTCTGTGCAAACCACAGTTTGTCCATAATGAACACCATGTCCAAGCAAAAGGATGTCCATAAGTGCATGTGGCACCAGGACACCCTAGGTCGCAGGTTGATGATCAATTGTGTAATCGTATCATCAGATCTGCGGCCGTATGTTCTGGACACTCGCGTGAAGAGAGGAGCTGTCCTGTCAACTAATCACCACCTGGTGGTGAGTTGGATCAGGTGGCGGGGGAGGATGCTGGACAGACCCGGCGCACCTAAACGTATTGTGAGGGTGCGCTGGGAACGCCTGGCAGAGGCCCCAGTCCACGAGATTTTCAACTCCCACCTCTGGCAGAACTTTGACGGGATTCCGAGGGAGGCTGAGGACATTGAATCCGACTGGACCTGTCATGTCGTCGATGTGGCAGGAGACGTTAGACCCAAAGGCAGGACTCAGGCAGAAGGTGAACTTAAAGAGGATTTATTGATACAGGGAAAAATAAAGAACAACAGAAAACTAAACTGGGGCTGGACGGGAGCCAGAACTAAACAGAGGTGAACACAGGAAACCAGGGAGACACACAGCTGAGGGAGCATAGACGGACAACGCAACAAGAGGCAGAGAAAACACAGGGCTTAAATACACAAGAGGATAACGAGGGGAGTAGGAACAGGAGGGAACACAGGTGAACCACATTACACCTACGAGACAATGGGAAGCAAAACTGAATATAAGACAGGGACCAAATGACTATCAAAATAAAACAGGAAGCAAGACGAGGAACAAAGACACAGACCTGACACATGGAAACACAAGGAACTAGGAATAAACTGAGGACTAATGAACCAGAGATATAAGTTTAAACAGAAGCAAAAGAACACAAAACACTGGGCCACCGGCCCAGGACATGACAGGACCATGTTCCGCACCTCCATTGCTGAGGCTGTTGCTCAAAGCTGTGGCTGCAAGGTGGTTGGTGCCTGTCATGGTGGTAACCCCCAAACCAGATGGTGGTCACCGGAGGTGAAGGGAGCCATCAAGCTGAAGAAGGAGTCTTATCGGGCTTGGTTAGCCTGTGGGACTCTGGAGGCAGCTGACGGGTATCGGCAGGCCAAAGCAAAAGCTCGGGTGTGGGAGGAGTTCAGTGAGGCCCTGGATAAAGACGTTCAGATGACCTCGAAGTGATTTTGGTAAACCATCAGGCGACTAAGGAGGGGAAAGCAGTGCTCTGCTCACACGGTTTATAGTGCGGGTGGAGTGCTGCTGACTATAGTCAGGTGGTTGAAGGAATACTTTGAGGACCTCCTTAATCCCACTGACACGACTTCTGTAGTGGAAGCAGAGTCTGGGGACAAGGGTGATGACTCGCCCATCACTGGGGGTGAGGTCATTGAGGTGGTTAAACAACTCCTTGGTGGCAAAGTCTCCTGGGGTGGACGAGATTTACCCTGAGTTCCTGAAGGCTCTGGATGTTGTAGGACTGTCTTGGTTGACAAGCCACTGCAACATTGCATGGAGATCTGGGGCGGTGCCACTGGATTGGCACACCAGGTTGATGGTCCCCATCTTTAAGAAGGGAGACCTGAGGGTGTGCTCCAACTATCACACTCCTCAGCCTCCCCGGTAAGGTCTATGCCAGGGTGTTGGAAAGGAGGGCCTGCCCGTTAATCACACCCTGGTTCCAAGAGGAACAATGTGGTTTTCATCCTGGTCACGGAACGCTGGACCAGCTCTTTATCCTCTGGAGAATATTCGAGTGTGCGTGGGAGTTTGCCCAACCAGTCTACATGTGCTTTGTGGCTCCTCCACATCGAAAGGAGCCAGTTGAGGTCGCTCGGGCATCTGAGTAGGATGCCTCCTGGGCGCCTCTTGGGTGGGGTGTTCCAGGCATGTCCTACCAGGAGGAGACCTGGGGCAGACCCAGGACACTCTGGAGAGATTATATCTCTCGGCTGGTCTGGGAACAACTTGGGGTCCCTCTGGATGAGCTGGTGGAGGTAGCTGTGGAGAGGGAGGTCTGGGCTTCTCTGCTTAGGCTGCTATCCCCGTGACCTGGCCCTGGATAAGCGGAAGAAAAATGGATGGATGGTTAAAGGTACTTTGATAGTTAATGGGTCGGCCTGAAGCTCTGCTACATCTTCACATGACCAATAGAGGTCTGAAGCTATATTAATGTTCAAATCTCACTAATAGGACTATCAAGCTGCTGTTCATCTGTCCTAATGTTCCCAGTTGTTCCACTCTCAGGTGTCTTCCAGCCTTCAAACTAACGCTGGTGTTGCTGACCTTTGGGGATCAGAGGAGGAGCTGTAGGCCTGGAGGGTTTCCATCAATTGAGCTCTGACTGCTTCTCCTTTTGGGCTGGACAACACATCAGAGACCCTGCAGCCCGGGAACAGACTTATGAGCATAGGAGTCACCTACACCCAGACATACACAATTAATGCCACAAGATTTAAAAATATTAACAACACATGAACTGCTTTTTAAGAAGATTATCATTATTTATTATTGCTGGTAGAAGTGAGTGTAAGAGTCTGAGACCTCCTCATGGGTGGGATCCAGGATTAGCATGCAGATGAAGTCCTGCCTGGCCCCGCTCAGATTCAGCAGCTTTTGGAAAGCCTTTGATCTGCTCTCATAGTAACGACTGGCGGCAGGGTTGTACTGGATGGCCAGAGAAAACATATTAACTGCCTCCTGGAAACGCCTGAAGATGCAGACACACAAACACAGACACAAATATAGCAGCTAGGTGACATTGAATGACTCTTTAGGTTTCTCTGTGTGGGTGTTAGTGTGGTGTTCTCTGTGTGGTTCTGACCCGTCCTGGAAACACAAAGATCCCAACGTGTTGTAGATGACAGCAAGCCGGAGGCGGACAGCAGGGTCATTTGGCTGCATCATCTCCTCAGCCTGCTGGTAGTCAGCCAGGGCATAATACCAATAACTCTGCTTAAAGAAACAGTCTGACACACACACACACGTAAATGGATCCTGTCATCCCGCTCGGTTCAGGATTTAGTGTCATTATTTCAAACATCCATTAACTCTGATTTAAATTTTCAAACTAGCTGCTTTAAAGATGGAAATGCAGGAGACAAATTAAAGGAGGCGACCCTGACATCATGAACACCACTCCTAAAGATATTTCTACATTTGGTGTTTTGCTGATGTTGGTGGAGCTCTGTGTAACGTGCCAGTCCAAAATCTGCCACTGGGTTGACATCTGTAATTGTGAAAGCCACAGTAAATGGATCACTTTCAAACCATTCAGTCTCCTATGGATGGAGGTATCCTTACCCTGGAAGAGTCCACTCCCACCAAAATAGAAAGGTTTCATCACAGGATGAAAGATAACTGTTTCTGTGCTGTTTTTCAGTCCCTCTTAGGGAACACGTGTGCCTACACCATACTAACAAAATGCTCCACAGCAGCATCTGGCATTTCTAAGTTGGTTTCATTTTCCAGTGCTTTTGACCTCATCTCATTCTTATTCCCTTCTGAGACACCCCATTTAAAAAATCCTGTATATGCCCCTGGATATAACAAAGAGAGGGGCAGAGGAAGACAGGGCAGAGGGATGACGTGCAGCAAAGGAATTGGGACCAAAGCCAGGAATCCACAGTAAGGACATGCTTAATTTATGCTACCGTGATTGTGTCTGCTTGTGGACGTATTTGCCTCCAGACAACCTACTGAGAGGGGTTTTCAACCACCACAAACGTGCTCCCATGCAGACCCCAAAATCCCAAATGAACGTTGCTCAGTGTAAGTAAGTAAAGTAAGTAAAAATTTATTTGTATAGCACATTTCAGCAGCAAGGCAATTCAAAGTGCTTTACATCATA
>JAVDPK010002120.1:121538-134339 GCA_034780415.1 Cichlasoma orientale
GGCGTTGTACGATACCGGGAGCGGTGCGTTCAAGTACAAGAGGAAGGGTGGGAATTTTTAAAACTCTCACAGCAAATATGATTTAATTGCGTTTTTGCGGCTTATGTTGGGTCAGTCGGTGGGTGGGCCAGTCAAAGGGGGTCCGCGGGCCGGATTTGGCCCCCGGGCCGCTAATTGAATAGCCCTGACTTAGATGAAGCACCAAGGCCATATATACCATAAATAATCATTATAATGAGTCTAACACCATTTTAAATATGCTACAATACATATTCAAGACCCATAAATGTCAGTCAGTGGTGATTCTCACTGCTCGGCGGCCTTGCTCTGAACGATGAGGCTTCCCTGCAGGTCTGGTCTTTGAGGGCATTTTTCTGTGTATGCTTGAAAGATTTTACTGGAGCCAAAAAGCTGTTTGAATGTGCTTTTTCTCTTGGCCTCAACCAGCTCCTCTTCTGATACAGCAGTGGGAAAAACCCCCTGCTCTGCAGCCTGGAGGTGGACAATCAACGTTATAAAACAGTTCATTAGTCAACTTGTTATTAAGGTACGTTCACTGTTGGAAAACATTTATCTCATTTTGTACTGTTATGAATTTGTATTTTACAGCAGCAGCATCAAACTAAAAGCTTTCCAACCCTAAAACCAGTTTGAATTACTTTCAGTTTTTAATCTATAACTTAAAGTTACTTAACCTGGATTTGTGGTGGTTAAGCAGCTTATGCATCATAAATGAAGCCAATATCTTTTATACACAGACTGGGCATGCCTGCTGCTTTTCAGTCACTTCTTACCGTTTGGTTATTTGTCTCCTCAGAGGTGTCCATTGCGTCGCTGAAGTTGCTGTTTCGAGCTGTTTTACACTGACTTAGTCACGTTTTTAACCCTTTATTTTTTGCTTGGCTAGTATTTTAAAGTTGTTCCCTAATGTTAAAGTCTGAGGTTCGCCATGGACACCAACTTCAACAATCCCAGAGGCTTTTATTTTGTAATTAATGTTTCGTCCCACTTCCGGTGTCGTTTCGCCGCCCGTATTTACAGACGCAAAAAATAATTTACTTGTGTAACGCTAACGGCTAACAGCTAGCTACGTATCTGCTACATTAGCGAAGACAATTAGTTTTAGCTAATACTATAGGAATGGCCATAATTAACCAGAATATCTGCTTGTCTTCGTGAGAGATTTAGGATTAAAGTGCGTTTAATTGTTAGAGTAATTAAAGTCCCTATCTTTGGTTTAATGACGGTACAAGATTATAGGCTTTGGCCGACAGACTTCTCAAACTTAAGCAAAGACTTTTACTCTGAAAATACAACAAACAGGAAATAAGAAGAGCACACGTCGATCAGCTGACTTGTATGTTGACAAAGCAAGTTAGCCGCCGGTTGAGAAGCAGATGTTCTCGGTAATGGTCAAATTTTTTTCCAGCTGAAATGTCCGATATTTTCTTTACGATATCTCGGATCTTGTAGCTTCTTTCTTCTGATTCCGTCCTGGTGTTTTATCGCTTTCTCCGGCGGCTTTTGCAGCCTTTCTTCATGGATGTTTAATTAGTTTCTGACATGTGACCATCGTAACAGGTGAACAGAGGTGAATCCCAGGAAACATTAGCACTGCTGCCGTCTGTATGGCTATCCAGGATGAGAGGAAAAGGCTGTTGGATGGCGAGGGTGGAGATCCAACAGGACTCATGTCCGAGCAGGATGCTTATCAGAGGTCAGTGTAGCTCCAATACAAAGCACCGTTTCGAGGATTTACGTGTTCCATAGCTCAAGTAGGCTAAATATACCGTTCAGATAATATTCCCCATTTGGCCACGAGGCCAGTAGATCAGTCTTTTACTGTCCCATTGTTGTCCTACAAAAACGACTTTCATTAATCTAATTCATTCATTACTAACTTAGTTTATAAGATTATTGTGTAATTTATTAGTATTTATATATTTGTATCGGGAAAATATTCAGCAACTAAAGCTTTAAAATGAAGATAGATGTAGACTGACCTCCGCATGCTGCAGCGAGAGGCACTAAGCAGCAAACTTTACAAGAAATCTGTCAAATTTAGAGATTATAACATAATCTTCAGCTTCTTAATCCAGGTGTGTTGTCCTATAAAACAAACTGGCAGTTGAAGGGAGAAGCTCAAAAATGGCGTTTTTTCACATTTAAACTATCCAAAAGGCAGTTTGCACACTGCTCGGGACACTCAGCATGCCCATCATACTTTTTTACTGGCCCTGGGCAACCTGGCCACTGCTTATGTGGATCCTGAAAGAGCTGTTCTCATGATGTTCCCATTTATTTCTTCACTGTTCCATTCGCTCATCAGAGCGATGTAAATTACATGAAAAATTATTATAAAATATAATAATTAAAGATAAACTGCAATATGACAAATTTCAGTGAACGTGAGAGTTACTTTACTGTAAGTTAGCAAATGGAGCAAAGTGTTACTTCAGTCAAGCCACGAGGTCAAGCTACAATCAAAAATCAACTCCTCTCAGTAATGTTATGTAAACTTATAATAACGATGATAAACTTTATTTGTATAGCACCTTTCTGATGGCTCAGATCCAGTTGGACTCGTGCTATTTAAGCTGTTTTAGACAGTTGCTGTGCATCTGCAAACCATTTAGCAGCCCAGCACAGCCCCAGCTCTGCCCCTTCATGTTTAGTCTGACTTCATCAGTGTCATGTCTGCTTTCAGTGGTGCTTGTTCTGTTCTGTGTTGGAGTCTTGCTGCTGCTGCTCTCCTAGTATTAATAAAAATCAGTATTCTTTTGAGTACAGTCATTCTGACTGAACAGCTGTTAGAAATAATGACCGTGTACCAGGTTGTACCAGGCAATACTAAAAATATAGAGATTATTTTCTGTTCTGTAACTGAGGCACGTTAATGAGGCTGCTGAACTTCCTTTTATCATATGTGACACTTCACCTTTACCTCTGTGTTCCTCTTTCTCTCCACAGCAAAGTGAAGAATCGGAAGTTGTACCTTGCGACATTTGCCTGTGTTCTGGGCCCCATGAGCTTTGGGTTCGTGCTGGGATACAGCTCTCCCGCCATCCCTGAGCTCACCAAGATCGCTGACTCTCGGCTGAGACTGGACGATAACCAGGCTTCCTGGTTCGGGGTACAATGGCAGCCATGTTGATTTAATATTGCACCAGGCTGTGTATTTTAAACTTTTAACATCTCGTTTCATCCGAAACATCCTGTTATTGATCCTGCAGCATGAAGAAAAAGGACGTAAAGAGAAAGATCTGGATGAATTTCAAATGTGTTGACTGTATCTGTAAAATTAATTGTCACAGCTGATGGCTCCAAACGGCTCACCCTGAGCCATGTGCTCTTAAAACAACTTTATTGGAGCCATCATAAAACACACTGCAGATAGCATTTTACATAAGATGAATATAGAAAACCAATCATATCCATCCACATACATCGGCTCAACTCCAAGGATGACTTGGTCGTGTGGTACATGGCATTCTGAGCTCTCTTTGAAAATAGGGTCAGCATTATAAATAGATTTTAAGCACATAGAAACAACTCAAAGGATCAATTATTTCTACCCAAATTTACGATTAGAACTGATCAAATGCAGCCTGAAGTTCCAATAATTTCTCAGTGTTTATTGCTGAAGATCTGTTGTCTGTTTCAGTCCATAGTGACGCTGGGAGCGGCGGTAGGTGGGCTGCTGGGTGGTTGGATGGTGGAGAAGATCGGCAGGAAGCTCAGTCTGATGTTGTGTACGCTGCCGTTCATCTTCGGCTTCACCATCATCATCGCGGCGCAGAACGTGTGGATGTTTTACGTCGGCAGGGTGCTCACAGGCCTCGCCAGCGGCATCACCTCGCTGGTCGTCCCGGTATGTCGTTAACTTCTCTTGAATCGTTTCTTTGGCCTCTGAAAGGTGAGATAGTAATGTTCATTTTCCAAACAGTGCATGCAGTAACAGCAGCACTGTTCGATAAATTAGTCTGAACACTCCTGTTTCTCCAAGATTATTTGTTGTTTTGTTGGATCAAAACCTTTTTGAAAAAGTTGGTTGAGAGCTGTTTGTAACCCTGATGTTCTGTTACGTTCCTCCTGTTTCATGTTCTGCTTTTCTCTCCTCACACAGGTGTATATCTCTGAGATGGCACACGAACGGGTCCGTGGGACTTTAGGCTCCTGTGTGCAGCTCATGGTGGTGATGGGCATCATGGGAGCTTATCTTGGAGGTATGAAACTGCTGTTTTAAGTGTTTATGGCATCATGAGTTTGCAAAGTCTGCATGACGGCAGGATCATTAAACTTGAGTAAGAATGTCAAAGCATCAGATAATGGTTTACAAGCTTTAAATGACTGAAAGGCTCCCCATGATGTAACAAATGTGGCATTCACATGATCATCTTCATATACAGTCTGATTCCTCTGCTGCCGCTTCGATGGCAGCCTCGCTGCTCGGCCTGTGTGAAAATAGCTGCTTCTGGCTAATCTTGTTAGCTGCATGCTGTTCATGGTTTCCTAATAAAAGCTGGAATGTTTTGTGAGTTGCTTTTGTCTCGTGGTGATCTGGAGGTGGGACGCTGTGCAGGCTGTGAACCACTTTAGGCAGGCAGGCAGTTTGGTTGTGGGTAAATGTGGTGTTTGAATTGTGTCAGTGGTTCCTGAGTTTGCAGTGATAAAGTGGGGAATAATGCCATTAATAATAATAATAATAATAATAGTTTTAAATCAGTTGGATAGGAACTATTGAACTATTGGATCTACAATACTATATGAACTAAACTGGTTTAGAGCTCAGTGAGTTGCCTGTTTTTGCCTGTTTTCTCTGTCTGAGCCTTGTGAGTGAATTTTGATCTGAACGTATTATAACTGCTGGGCCTCTGTGTGCCCCTCCAAAGCTAATAATTACTCACACACACAAAAAAAACATATTTTTCAACTCCAGCTTTTCAGGGTTAGAGTATAAGGCTGAGTTTTTTGACTGGTCAAAAAAAAAAAAAGACAAGATGAAATCTCATGATGTTACTTATTCAAGTGTTGTAAGTATTGGATCCTGTATTAAAGGTGCTCTGTTTCTGCAAAACTCATTCATGGTTCTCTGGCGGGAAGAATTGGGATCTGAGGTCACTGAAGTACTGGAAAACTGGGCACACACACAGAAGCTAAGCTGGACTCTAGATTGCTAGGTTTGCATGACAGGGCTGGGTGATATGGACCAAAAATAATATCTCAATATTTTTTTCTTCCCAAAGGTATAAACAAAAAGGCACTTCTGAGTCAAAGCTACATGTACCAAATATCACACGGGCGCTTTTATTAACATTCAGCTGTAGATTTCCATGAGAAATTGCTCAAAAATAAACTATGGGCATATTTAAATAATAATGCTCCTTAAATTAATGAATGCTTTTTCCCTCCATAACAAAAGACTCACAGCTGTGCTATTAAAATGTAAAGAGAAAAGATTCAGAGCAAAAATATCAAAAGGCTGACTTATTCTTTAAAGCCAGTTTGCAGTGAAGTAGACTTCATCAAAGTGCTTCCTCCTGTGTGTACTCCTGTACATCCAGTACTCTGTGCATATAACAAAACATGTAAACACACTGAATGAACAAAACTCCATCCTTCAGTCAGCAGGATTTCAGCCAGCTCAGTAAATCCATAGACATGTGCGCTGACGTATCACAGCGGCCCACCCGCTCAATACGGCGTCTACATATCCGCCGGCTGCATCACGTGAACACGAAAAAGACCCACTTCCGCTATTAAGGTCACATGACTTACAGTACAAACCAACTTCTGCTATGGAGTTGCATTATGCGGCGCCCTCTTGCCTGCAGCCAGGTACTCTTGGGGGTCCGGGCGATGCCAAAGCGTACGAACGGACGCAGTACGAGGGCTGTATGTACACAAAACACAGTAAAAGTGGAGGATTTCAGGTTTCCAAAACTCTTCAAAAGTCGCCGATGTCACTGGAAAAAGTTGCTAAATTTGTCGGCAGGGCAGTGTGAAGTTGTGCAGAGACAAACTGGGAGAAGAGAAAGGTGAACTGGAGGATCTACAAGTATGATTGTAACGCGACCTAGACTATATTGATATAAACGATATTGTCTCGTCTTATATCATGTATGAAAATATATCGATATTTCTTAAAAACTTGATATATCACCCAGCCCTAACAGATGGTTTGAAAGTGTATACAGTGTGTGGGTATAGGATGTGAACTGCATTTAATATAAAATTTGGCAACTTGAGTTACATAAGACAAACGCACAGTTTACGGATAAAGTTTTAGGGTCATGCAAATTATCCTTGAGAAACAGGGTGATGGTCTTAAAATGCACAAAAAACCTGAGAAGGAAAACCATGTTGGCCGTAATGGTCCTTAGTCTCCGAAAGATTACGCCTAACCTGCATTCTTTTTAATAGCCAGCAGGGGGTGACTACTCAAGTAGCAACATTACCCTATCGCACACTTCCTGATTAGCTTATGTCTTAGTCGCTAGTCTATTCAAGTCTTCCTGAATACAACATGATGTCCCTTTTATAAATGATGGTGCCGTTAGCGTACAGAAGGATAAGAGCACACTTTAGGACAGGCCTACCTTATTGACAAGTCGCTAACATGCAGTATCCCTCTCATTTAAACCCACCGCTCATTTGTGATGGTTGGTTTTACACCACACCTCGATGTGGCGGCACAAATGTACAGCTTGAGGATTCACAAGTGACTTCACTAACAAAGGAAAAACTAAATCTGTTGATACAAGTGGTTCTTGTATGACTTCATTACACTCAATAAGTATCCTTGTAATCTAAATAAACCGCTCCTAAATTTTATCCACAAGACTAGAAATGTCTCATCCTGAGTGTGTGAATCCGTCCTGCAGGTCTCTTCATGGACTGGCGCTGGCTGGCGGTTTGCTGTTCAATCCCACCGACGCTGCTGATGGTCTTTATGTGTTTCATGCCTGAGACACCCCGCTTCCTGCTGTCACAGGGCAGGAGGAGGGAGGCTGAGGAGGCACTGCGCTTCCTACGGGGACCAGACGCGCCTGTTGAATGGGAGTGCAGCCGAATTGAGGAAGCATGTGATGAGCAGGTGATCTAAGACTAATGATTTTCTGGCTATAATGCGTTTGCCCTCCTCCCTGCTGTTGGAAACGTGTTGGTACTTTGGCCTGGTGATCAGGGTTATTCTGTCTTCCTCTTAGGGTTCTAATTTCCAGCTGTCCGACCTGAAGGACCCCGGTGTCTACAAGCCTCTGCTCATTGGCATCATGCTGATGATCTTCCAGCAAATGAGCGGGATCAATGCCATCATGTTCTATGCTGAGAATATATTTGAACAGGCACATTTTCAGGTAGCTTATTCACAGGTGCTGCTGCTTTCACAGGTCCTTTCTATGAGTGAGACATCAAGCTTCCAAACCTCTTTCTTTACATAAAAAACAAATACCAATATTTTTTTTCTTTTAGTAAGTTCCTTTTATGTTCAAAATATAAATGTATTGTGTCAAAGAGATACCAAGTGATGTTGAACTAGACTTTGTACCATAAGGTGGTGTAGGAAAGTTGAACCAGGCAAACACATTTGTATTTACAACAACGAGCTGCAAAAAGCAAAGCCTACTGGGAAATAGGGCTAGGGCTACACCCACTGATAAAATGCTTCCCCTTGACGGTGAAAACTTTAATTAAACTGCAGAGAGTAGTTCAAAAAGTGCCTTTCTTCGTTTATTTTTTGTTTTACATATTTCATTTTAATTTTTGAATTGTCAAAGCTAACCAGAATTCCCAATATCAGTGCTTTTCAGTGGAAACATAATTTTGTGATAGAAATGTCTTTGTTGCTACAGCAAAGTGACCTGGCGTCAGTGATCGTGGGTCTGATTCAAGTCGTCTTTACTGCAGTAGCAGCACTGATCATGGACAAGGCTGGAAGGAAAGTCCTTCTCATTATCTCAGGTAGCCAGAGTCTTTAAATATATTTATCCATAATTCTTGAGATCTCTCTGTAGCACGGCCTTGATTTTAATTTCATAATTATTTTATTATTTTAATTTCATAATCCAGGTGTTGCTATGGCCATCAGCACCACAGCATTTGGAGTGTACTTTTACCTGATGTCCAGACTTCCAGAACCCCATGGTGACTTGGCCTGGATGGCCCTGGCCAGCATAGCGGTTTTCATCACAGGTCAGTTTTCCACTATAATAAAACAGGTCAGTCAGTCCCAGTACAAAATGCTTAAATCACTTAATCCTTTCGTCACTGTACCTCACACACTCTACAAATCGCTTCAGCTTTCAGTTATACAGCTTTTACAGCCATGCATCCTAAATTCTTCCCTTCATTTTTGTCTAGTTGTTCTCTGTAGCATCTATAGGTTTGTGTGACAGTTTTGTGTAAAAGGGGACAAAAAAGGGTATTTTAAGAGTTTGCTTCAATTATAGGTTCATAAGCAGATAATTGGATATTTAATGTTTTTGGATATTTCATCACAAACTCAGAGATAAATTTGTGGGTCATCTGCAAAATGTTTAATAGACCAAAAGAACTAATTAGCACTGATGGTGCTGGTTCTTCAAAAACCTGTGGGTGTATTCCCCCCACAAACCAATTTAATACCTGTTCCTGTCTCGTTCAGGTTTTGCTCTCGGTTGGGGTCCGATCCCATGGCTGGTCATGTCGGAGATTTTCCCTGTCAAAGTGAGGGGGTTTGCCAGCGCCGTCTGTGTCCTCACCAACTGGAGCATGGCATTCGTCGTCACCAAAAACTTCCAGGATATGATGGTGAGATGCACAAACCATATTTCAGGAATCGCAAACAAAAGTGAAATTTAATAAAATATTTTTTTATCCTTTTTTCTTCAGTGAACACAGTTTTATCTTGTTCAGTGAATAGATGTAAATCAAGGCTTCTCCCCACAAACAAATGAGACTGCACAGAGCATGTTTACTTATGATGGCGGAAGAGCTCAAAGTTTCATACAGTTTAAACCAAAGGTATCAACTCTTTTGAGTCCATGGGTCACATACAGTCCTGTTTGGTCTCAGGTGGGCTTGACCAATTAAAGTATTTCATTAAGAAATTAATGTTTCCCTTTCTTCAGAAGTACATCCTGAAAAGGGTTCTTCTGGACCAGAGGTGAGATTTAAATAAAAAACACAAAAAAGCCAAAATTATTCCCACTCCCTTACAAATTTGCCAGATAATAGAAGGTAATGTTTTTTAAATTCATTTTAAGAGTGGATGAACAGCCTGAGATGCCTTAAGAATAAATGCAATGTAAAATAAATGCATTTTTCCTCATCCATTGAGAGTTGCCTGTACCTTACAATTTACAGATCACAGTGGAAAGCAAACCTGCATATGTAAAGTTTTATAAGTAATCAAAACATCTAATGTTACATCTTTATGATAAAAAAACATTATATCTAGAAATTCTTTTGACTTTCCATTTTCATTCCTGTGTAGTAATCTTGGCACGACCAGTTTATTGAAAAAATTGTTTATTTATGGGCTGCAAATTTCACACTTTGCGACACCATCCACGGGGCAAAATGGGAGCCTTTAGTGGGCTGGTTCTGGTCCACGGGCCACAGGTTTGGCCCCACTGGTTCAGTGGTTGTGGCGTAACATCCTGTTGGAACAGTTAGCGCAGTGTAACTCACCATAAAGTCAAAATGATTACACACAGTAATCGTTATTGTTGGTTATTATGAGAAAGCAGAACATGGAAAGCAGTACAAAAACATCATCGCTGACTTGTGACACTCAAAATTCTGATGACTTGGTGCCAAATTAAGGAACCAGCATATGGCTGAGGGAGACTTATTTAAGAAAAGGAAAAAAAAATGCACCCATCAAGCAAAACACTTGCAAAACCAATCATTTATTTATTAAACATGACTTTCCCAGAAAGCTTCCCTGCCAACGAGCTGCAGAGAAGTCGTTGCATTCCTAACTTAACGAGCATGTTGAGGGATGCAGATGGTCCAGCAGACATGCAGGCTGTTGCCTTCTTTTACCGTCATTCCTGACACACTAACTGACAGTTGATGCTCGCCATTGTTGCCGTCACAAATGCTGCATGACGGCTGGCCTGGCCAGGTTGGAGAAATGTATGAATGGGTTAGTGTTTATTGCTATTTCAGTGATATATCAATACAGGAACACTGAGCAGAAGGCACACAGGGAGATGCTGCACCAGCTGGAATAAAAAATGAGCTTTTCTTGAGAAAAATACCAAAATCACTTTGTTTCCTCTTTTGACCTCTTTTTTTTTTCTGAGTTGCAAAACATGTTTATGCAAAGACTTCAGCAAATCCAGTGTACCTCAAGCACGAATGGTTATAGAGCTGTGTTGACATCACATTCTGAGTAAGCAATGACCAACACGCCTGCCATAACTGCAGCTTAAGCAGTCAGTAATCAGTCTGTAGCCTGCTTAGGTTAGCTGCTGTATGTTCCAAAGTGCTGTTACCTTTAGATTTTAAATTTCTCAGTTCAGAGGATAGTGATTGTAATTTCTTTCCACAGTTCAAAGAAATACGTTACAGTAACTGGTTGTTCTAAATTGGCTGTAGGTGTGGATGTGGGATTGTGTGTCTGTGTTGACCCTGTGATGGATTGATAGGCCTTTCCAGGGTATACCCCACCTCTCACCCTATGACGGCTGGGATGGGCTCCAGCCTCCACTCCATCCTCTCTCCATAAGAGGATAATAAAATGTATGGGTTTATGGATGAAATATCGAAAAATAACACTTAAGTTCATAAAAATAACTGTGTCATAATTTAAACAGCCCTGCAGTCTCAGTCTTCTGAATTTGTGCTTTTTGGTATTTCTCTGTGGCCTTTTCTTTCTCTATCTCTGAATCTGTTTGTTTTGCAGAGTCTTCTAACCAGTGCAGGAACCTTTTGGCTCTTTGCCTCAATGTGCATCCTCAACCTCATCTTTACCATGGCCTTCATCCCAGAAACCAAGGGCAAAACACTGGAGCAGATTGAAGCAACTTTCAGAGGGATGTCAGGCCCATGAAGATGCAACATGTAAAAAAAAATATAACTGAAAAAGCTCTTCTTCTTTTTTAAAACTGACTCATCCACCCAGACACAGTGTGGGCATTTTCATTTATATTTTTATCATCTTTAGTTATTATAGAAACAGCTGAAAATAATCATTGCTGCCTTAATGAAGGTTTAATGTTCAGCATTTGTGTAGGAGGTGTTGATTCACCTGTAGTTCATGATGCCATTGAACTGTATTGTGTCAGAGGTTCTACTAAACTTTCAGCTGTTTCCATGTGAAATCCACCCCGAATCATTGAGTGTAGATCATCTGGTGAGGCAGTTAACTGGTCACATCCTTTGTTTTATACTGAGAGTCTACAGAGGGGGCAGCTTTGTCAGAGTTGCACTCAGGGGGATGACTATACTGCCGATCAGTAAAGAGAATATTCAGCAAGTTTTCCTCAGGTGTTGGACAGGTGAACAAATTGGTATTTACACAGTACAGGCACATTTAACACACTGAGGGCAGGGCTAATGGATTCCAGTGGTGCTTTCTCTTATATACATATAAGCTACTTTTTCTCTGTGTGTTTAAACAGAGCTTCTAAATGAAGCAGCGGGAGAAGTGCAACAACTTCTTTCAGGTCAGGTTTGTTTTTCTTCCACTGCTGGATGAGAAGAATTCCTGTTATGTCTCTTTTTAAGGACTCCAGCAGAAGACCGAACAAAAATATAATGTTTTAGCAGGAAATGCATCCTGAAGTGAGTCAGCTGTTTACAGTAATTTAACTGTGTACACCATGTTTTTGTTTTGTTTTGTCTTAGTATGGGGATCTTTTTTTTTTTTTTTTTTAACTTTTCTCCTGGCGTGCTCTTGTAAAATTAATTTTTTTAGGGCACATTACGATTTGTACACACTTGATGTCATGATAATATTCACATAAGTCACTCAAGTAGTCACTTATGTTAAGTGAATATCACCTTTTCCTCAGCATATTTTTACTTGTTAATCTCGCTAGTGGAAAAGATTACCTCTGTTTGTGGGGGGGTGTTTTTTTTTGTTTTGTTTTTTGGGGTGGTGGGGGGGCTGATCAGTGAGTACTGTGATCAGTGAAAATGTTTGCATGTTTGTATACTTCACAAATTCATTGTGAATTAAATCTGAATAGAATAAAGCCACGGTTATGACACTGAATTATTCCATAAAATGCAAAAAATTCCTGGGTTTGTTTCTTTTTTTTTTTCTTTTTGATGTACAAATCGTTGCTATGGACTGCACATTTTATTTTATTTTTTTTTACTTATTTATAAAAAACACGGTATATCAAATAAGGTGGCATTTGATAAACCTTTTTGAATGCACAAAACACACATGTAAAAATATTTAGATGAAACATCAAGTTCCAGGTGTTAAATGCTTCAATCTTTGCATAAAATCTCATTAATAGATTTTTGGCTGCAAAAAATCTGTTTCTAACTGTATGTATTACTACTTTCATTTAGCATAAATAATATTTACAAACAAGTTGTGTAACATACATGCACCAGCCACTTTAATGAGTACACCTGTGCAAATGCAAATACAGTACCAGTGTCCAAACCTTTGACTGGTACTGTATCTAATCAACCAGTCACATGGCAGCAACTCAGTGCATGTAGACATTCAATTCAGTTCAATTTTATTTATATAGCGCCAAATTACAAACAGTCGCCTCAAGGCGCTTTATATTGTAGGTAAAGACCCTACAATAATGCAGAGAAAACCCAACAGTCAAAATGACCCCCTAT
>JAVDPK010002120.1:137171-154544 GCA_034780415.1 Cichlasoma orientale
GGCTGCCTCATCTCCCCTTGAGATGAGCCCGACCACTGTGGTGTCGTCAGCAAATTTGACGATCAGGTTGTTATTGTCATTAAATGTTTTTTTAATGCTGCATTTACAAAAACGATTTCTTCGTTTTTACAGATAAATAAATTTTTGCACTGTTGGTCTCAAAGTAAGCCCGCACTCAGAGGTATATAAAGTGCACGGTTAGGTATGAACCTCAGCTTTAAAATTCGTTTTAAAGAATGACAGGAATGGGGAGTTTATACTGTACAGTTGCAGTTTTTTTTTTTTAACATTTGTTTATATTTTATATTTTTTAACTGTTATTTTAAATTAGGGGCACTGACTTCTGTTAAGTAAGCATAGATTCTACATAAAAGTTGTACAGTCAGAAAGTCTCAAAATTCCTAGAAAGTGTTTAATAAAAGAAATAAAAACCTCTGTTTTTTTTTCTGAATTAATTAGCTAAACATCTGGGAAATTCAGTGAAAACCTTTCATTAAAATGTTTTTGTGAATTACGAGATAATCCCAGAAGAGCATCTACTAACTCAAATTTTGATGCTGCTTGGTTTTATGTAGGCTCATTTTGATTAAAGTTTGATTATGGGCAGATACTGCCTCTTGCATTTACATCTTAAGTTCAGCTGATCCTAAAGAGATGGTGCATTATCCAGCAGACAGAGTGAAACAGTTCCACCTACCTCACTCAGATGCCTGGAGTCAGCAGAGGCTTCTTTGGCATTTGATGAGCAAATGTTTGTTTGCATGAGAATTTTTCATGGAATTTCCCAGACACTTCACAAAAACAGTCTTAGCTTACCTACTGTCGGTTACCTATTGTAGCTTACCTACTGTTTGCCATGTTTGTTGACTGGATTCAGACAAGAAACTGAAGTTCTAAATTATTGGAAACTGTACAGTTGTGATTCACAGACACATTTACCTGCTAATAAGTGGTAACAGTAGAAGACTAATAAAATAATAGAATTAACTCACCAAAACCGGAGGACAAACTTTTTGGGTGGTCTGTACATCACAGAAAGTCACATTATTTTTAGCTTAAAGTAAATTAGTGTGACTTTTTTATTGTCTTTGCTTGGGGTTTAACACTCAGTATTTGGGCCACTGTTTCTATTTATTATGCCATTGTTTTCTTTAGAGGGGGTCAGTAACAAAAAACTGATTTCTTCATGGTTTAGAAAAGCTTTAAGAGGCACAAACCAATTTAATCATAGCATTATTCATTAAAAACAAAAGGTTCCAGTGTTGGTTTTATGATGTTAAATAGTTGCATATTTTTTCCCCTCTTATTTTGGACATTTTTAGCTCAACTCTTTTTTTTGCCACAGCAGATTTATGTGTAGTGGGGAGAGACAGGAAATGGGGGAGAGATACGGGGGAAGACACGTGGGCAATTTGGCGATAGGCCGGGACTCGAACCTGCGCCGCAGCGCATATGCACGTGGTCGCTGGCTTCACCACTGAACCACCCGGGCGCCCTATCTCAGCTCTTTTAAAGAAAAAGTTGAAGCATTGTCATAGCCACGTCTTCTGTTCCAAAGAAACCTTAACGTTAGCCATAGCTCGAGGGTGATGTGACCTAGGATGTTCAAATTCACACCATAGATGCATCTACTAAAACTCTTGGACAACTTTGAATCTTGGCAACCTTGACCTGAAGGTAAAGGTCAAAGGTCAACTGTTCTGAAAATCTTGTGAATGCCATAACTCAACAAGCTCACCTAGGATCTACTGAGTCACGCCACAGATGCACACGGGTCAAGCTAGACCCATCAAACCTCAGACACTTGTTCACTGACGTTACTATAGCAGCACATTGACACGCACCCTCCTTACGAATCCTAAACAGCTGAGCATGTTTTAATGTTGTTTTTGTAGGTTCAGTATAAATTACATAAAAACCACCAAAAGATGTGTTTGATAAATTTATCTGTATGGTTTAAAAGAAGAGTTAGGCTATTAGTTTATACTACCAGAGAGATTTTGGAGGATTTACCAGAAAGGTTTCCTTTCAGGAAAATCCTCGAGTGCATGTGAAGCGTAAACCTGACAAGACGGTGAAAGAGACAGTTTCAGATCGCGGGCATGTTCTGACTTACCTGTGGAAGATCACAGAACAGTCGAGTAACTTTCCATAAGGCAGACTAAACAAAGCCTGGTGAGGTCACTGCCATGTTGTTATGCTGAAATGGTCAGAAAGTTTTCATTCACATACTTTGTTGCGTTTCAGACTGATTTGTGCACAATACCTTGCATCAAAAACGTGAAATAAGACTGAATTATCCAAGTTACAGACTTTGGGATAAAGAGAAACAATGTTAACTTTCAAACATCAACCTAAAGCATATCTCTGAGAAAATATTACAAGGAAGTCATTTCTACCAGAGGAGGTTTAGCCAGGTGCTGAGTGAAGACTCTGAATACACCTGTCAGTGGAAAAATTCAGTGTTTTCATTTAACACTAACCTGTTTTAGTGCCGTGACTGTGGGGCACGTGTGTGGATTGATTTAAAAATGATGAACTCAAAGATGAGTCTGATACAACAACTGCTGCTCCCAGTACCTCTGGGTTACCTGTGTTCTGTTAAAACTGACATTTGACTGATATTAAATGTTGATTTTTCTGTTGTACAGGTAAACCCATATTTTCAGTTGACATCCACCCTGATGGGACAAAATTTGCAACTGGTGGCCAAGGTAAGAGCGATACTACTGAAGTGGAAGTTTTTCCCTTTAGGATCCTTTTTTAAACTGTTTCCAGAGTTCAGCATTCTAATGGATGAAAAGTTACAACACCCATTTATTAATTAATTTAATAATGGGAGCATCTTTTTTTTCCTGCTTAAAAATGCTCCCTCACCTGCTGTTTCATGTTAAAATGCATGGATTTGTTTCCAGGGGAGGATTCGGGGAAGGTGATGATCTGGAACATGGCGCCGGTCCTCAGAGAGGAGGATGAGAAGAATGAGAATATTCCCAAAATGCTTTGCCAGATGGACAATCACTTAGGTAACCAAAATTTCTGTATATGGTTGGTTAATCCAGCTGCTCCTTTTTTTTTCTTTATTTAGGTTTATATGTAAAGGTGCCTTCACACTGCATGATTTTAGCTGACCTATACAGTCAATGCAAGCTGCACTAATAAATCTGCTCATGAAGTTTGATTCTGCTGCAACAGCTAAGCTACGTTTTCTCCTTTGCTAGAATCCCAAAACAGGGTTTTCCACCAGTGTGGTGTGAGCCTAAACACCAGAACACAAAAGCTGTTCTCCAGTGCATAGTGTTGGCTTACTGTTGCTGGTACACACGCAAAACAGCTTGAAATAATTATAGCAAGATTTTAAACATGAATACAGAACCAGGCAAATGTTATGTCTTTGTACAGCTTTATTTATTTATTTATCCACTTTCATCCACTAATGTGGGTCAAAAACATCCTGAGTTTAAAGTCAAGTAGTTCAAGTAGAATAATCCAATAAATTTATATATGGCTAACAAAAGAGCTCAATAAGGTGAAAAATTACACAAAAACAGAAGCCATTTAAATAAGTAAAAATCTAAATTGAATAAACACACTATAAAAAGCTGAATATAAAACAATAAGAGGTTCAATAAGTAAACATGTAAATAAAACACAATAAAAGGGGCTGAGTAAGTAAAAGAGTTTAAGACAGGCTGAAAATATGATTTGAATGGAAAAAATAAAAGCAAAAATGACTGTTATGAACAATAAACTCAGTTACATTTTATTTATATAGCACCACATCACAACAACAGTCGACTCAGGGTAATTATTACAGTCCTTTTTATGCTATAAATAAACAAATGAAGAATAAGTAAAGTCTACAAATATAAACCCGACCGACCAAAACGGCCGTTGGGAAACGTTGACCTTGACGGAAAGCATGGATGGAGAGAACAGCAGCAGGAAATTAAAATCACTTCATCTTCCATGAACTGTTGCTGTGTTCAGTGACCTAATAACAAGCAGATTTAATAATGGCAGCATTTTGTACTGCAGGTGCTGTTATTGTCCACCACAATAGCCTCCTCAGCACAAACCCATACAAACTGTATTTATAGTCTCATTGAGCTGAAGTGTTTGTGTGTCTCTGCAGCCTGCGTGAACTGTGTGCGCTGGTCCAATAACGGGTTGTACCTGGCCTCTGGAGGAGACGACAAGCTGGTCATGGTGTGGAAGAGAGCTGCGTATGTATACACGTGTGATAGACAACAATGTTATGGCTTTCCGGAGTGCATCAGATTAAAGCGATCAACACTTAAACTTAAGTCGACAGGAGCTTTCACAGTTTTGTCTTTTTCTTATTTTTTATTCTCCTAACACTTGCATAAAACTTATTAAATGATCTATCTTATATTTCATGGTTATATACCAGTGATGTCCAGTTATGGAAAAATCATAATCGCTGTTATTTTTGTAACCTTGATAAATCAGCAGCACCAAGATCAAAACATTGCCTGGGGTTGGGGCATCTGCCCATCCTACACCTGTCAGCTGCAGCTGTTGGATGATATTCCACAGCTGACGGAGGGTCTACATCTATAACTGGCATATGCCATAGCTGTGGGGGAGGCCGTTTTTAGATGTGGGTGTCTCTCAGATTATTTAACATAATATTTTTTGACTTAACAGTGTTTCCTACACATAGGCCACCAAGGTACCAGCAGGCGCCTGAATATATTTTGGGCCTCGTTTTAGCTTATTTGTTGCAGCATTGGTGACATTCAGCACGTCTCCAGATGGTAACTTAGACTGCAGCTGGCAGTTCTCCTCTGGAAATCAGCTGCAAGCTAGACAATCAGAATAACCAGAACTTGCAGGTGGATATCTGGTTCAGGTGCCAGTATGCCTTAACTCACACCTAGTTGCTACCAGCAGTTCAAGATTGTGATTATTACTCAAGTATTTATTGTAACAAAGTATGCATATTAGTATTTATTTCTGTCTTCTTCTGGTTATCAAAAATGCGCCCGACTTATTTCTCATGCATGCACTTATAGATGTCTGGATGCACGCTACCCCACGTGCAAATAATCATAGTCTTTGCTGTTAGTCAGGAATGCATTTTTAGATACATTTATTCACCTTGCGAATCATAAAGAATGAGATGGGAGCAGGTGGGAGAGAGCCTGGAGAGGAGGCGGTATGAAAGTCAGTAGAAGCCAGACAGAATACGTGTGTGTGAATGAGAGGGAGCCAGGTGTAACAGTTAAGTTGCAAGGAGCAGAGGTAGTGAAAGTAGATGAGTGTAAATACCTGAGGTCAACCATCCAAAGCAACAGAGTGCACAAGAGAGGTGAAGAAGAAAGTTCAGGCAGGGTGTAGTGGGTAGAGATGATTTATGACAGAATTATAGCAGCAACAGTGAAAGGGAAGGTTTGCAAGCTGAGCTATGATTCATAGTTTGGAGATGGTTCCACTAACAAAAAACAGGAAGTGGCGCTGGAGGTGGCAGAGCTGAAGATATTAAGGTTTTCATTGGGAGTGAGCAGGATATACCAGAGGGGCAGCTCAGGCTGAGTGTTAGAGTTAGAGAGGAGGGCTGAGATGGTTTAGACATGAGGAGGGACAGTGAGTGTTGAATATGGAGCTGCCAGGCAGGAGGAAAAGAGGAAGACCGCAGAGAAGATTGATGGGTGTAGTGAAGGAGTTAGTGTGACAGAGAAGGATGCTAGGGATGGGGTGAGATGGAGGCAGAGTGGCCCCTAAAGGGAGCAGCTGAAAGAAGAAGAAGAGGAGGAGATTTATTTATTCACTTTATTCGCCCACAGAAAATATTTCAAAGTCAGTAGTCACACGTGCTGCTGTTTAATCAGTGTTTTCCCTGCAGCTTCATTGGTCCGAGCACGGTGTTTGGGTCAAGCAGCAAACTGGCCAATGTGGAGCAGTGGAGGTGTGTCACCATCCTGAGGAACCACACTGGAGGTACAAGATTATCAGGAAATTGACAGAGAGGTCGCAGATGTTCATGGCAAACATATTACTCACTGTGTGTGTTCTCAGGGTCTAACAAGTGTGTGGCTAAATGTTCAAAGATAGGCTGGGCTGGAAGACTTAGACTGAAGTTCTCCCTGGGACAGAGGGATGAATAAATAACAAAAACATAAATTAAAATGAGGAAGAAGATTTCAGACAATTGGAAGATTGATTTTATTTCAAGTATTTTTAGGATTGAACACTTTCATGTTTACTGGCAGGTGTTTTTTTTTTATTCCTGCACATTGCAGGATGTTTGAACATACTGTCACTTGTAGATCATTGGAAAAGTGTCATTGAAAGAATGCCTTTCATCAGTTGTGATGATTGTGCTTTGTTTGCAGATGTGATGGACGTGGCGTGGTCTCCTCACGATGTGTGGCTGGCCTCCTGCAGTGTGGATAATACCATTGTGATCTGGAATGCTCGCAAATTCCCGGGTACAGTACAGTTTAACTGTGTAGCATCAACACTGGAAAATAGAAAATGCCTATATTTATAAAAGGGTTTTGTTTTGACCTGAAAAACCTTTCTGCACACACTGCAACTGTCTTATATTTGTGTATTCAGAGATGGTCACTAGTCTGCGAGGACACACTGGCCTAGTTAAAGGCCTCACATGGGATCCAGTAGGGAAATACATCGCTTCCCAGGCTGACGACCACAGCCTCAAAGTGTGGAGGACCGTGGACTGGCAGATGGAGGCCAACATCACCAAACCCTTCAATGAGGTAGAGAAACTCTCACACTCAGCTCTGATTGGAACCTGTTGCATATATTATGTGTTTCCAACAGTTTATTCAATGATTTTCTTTCTCTCGCTCTCCCAGTGCGGTGGTACGACCCATGTCCTGCGTCTGTCCTGGTCTCCAGACGGTCAGTATCTGGTGTCGGCTCATGCCATGAACAACTCTGGCCCCACCGCGCAGATCGTAGAGAGAGATGGCTGGAAGACTAATATGGATTTTGTGGGCCACCGTAAAGCTGTCACTGTGGTGGTGAGGATGTGTTGGCCACATGGTTCATCCCTTAAAATTTGTATTTCAACAAAAGAAAAACTACTTATTGATGGATCTGGTTTCTGTCTCTACAGAAATTCAACCCAAAGATCTTTAAGAAGAAGCAGAAGAACGGCAGCTCTCCGAAACCCAGCTGTCCGTACTGCTGCTGCGCTGTCGGCAGCAAAGACCGATCGCTCTCCGTCTGGGTCAGTAAAATCCACAGTTTGAGTGTATTATAATATTTAGTACCCTTATTCCTTAGTCATCTGCAGTTTTTATGGCTTACTGATGTGGTGACAAATATATTAATGCCCATGTGATGGCAGTTTTCCCAGTTTCTTAGCAGGAATTTCCTAACCCATGTTTAATAGCTGTTTATTGAGGATTAAAAAAAATGTCCGTCTCTCTTTCTGCTCCAGCTCACCTCACTGAAGCGCCCTCTTGTGGTCATCCATGATCTTTTTGATAAATCCATTATGGACATTTCCTGGTGAGTTAAGACGTTGGGTAGTTTGCCAGCCTGATATCCCTACGGACATTGTTTTTAATATCTCAGTGTGTGTGGGGAGGCTTTTTTTTCCTGCACCCTTTATTTGTATAGAAGTGGTTTGTACAGGCTCATTAAACATTACTGGTAATGGTAGACTCTACATGTCTGAGTTTGATATGTGTGTTTATCAGGACATTGACAGGTCTGGGAATGTTGGTTTGCTCAATGGATGGCACGGTGGCCTATTTGGACTTCTCCTTGGATGAGCTGGGAGACCCACTGAGTGAAGAGGAGAAGGTAAGAAGCACCTCATGTGATCAAAGAACTTCCTGTTTGGGCTTAAGTCACCCTATTTAGATTTTTCTTATTCCCTGTCACCTACATTCTGTTCCGGTGCTAGGTGCTCATATTAAACATGGTCAAGTTTCAAATAATGAGGTCAGCTTGTGTACAAATAAACCATGTAGGTCTAAGCTTAAGCTTTGAATGCTTGTTTTCAGACAGCTTTTTTCTACCCTTGGCTCTGTATGATGTGGCCATGTTAGGCACATGGCATACCTACTGTTTAAACTTCGTGAGTGGCAGCCAATCAGAAGAAAGACAGGAGGAGGAGCTAAAACAGCTTGTTTTAGACAGGTTGAGCTGAGGGGCTGCACCAAGCCCCCGTCTCAGATTAGTAAGAATTATTTTTAACTGCAAACTATGCAAAGCTGTTCTAGCAGAGTTTAAGAATAAATATATGGAGCCAGAAATACTGAGGTTCAATTGAGACCTTATTTAGGAGCAAACCTTTGAACCTTTTTTTTAAATAAATTCTGACTTCTGTTTCCATACTTTTACAGGTTTAATGCTCCAGATATCATTGAAAGCCTGAATAACGGCTCAGGAGTGTTACCTACTTGGCTGCTAAGCAGCAAAGTTTGCCTTCAGGGACATTACTGTATTTATTTACTTGTACAAGGTAATTTAGGAGCCTAGCAGAAGATAAATGGAGATTATTTTGAACTCATACAGATCTATTCTAGCAGAGGAATAAAAATCTGGAGCCTAAAACAAGTTTAATACAACTACTTTAACTGCAAGTCTTCCACTCCTCTCTTATTGATTCATTTATTTGTTAATCATAAACTCTAAAGCAGCTAGCAGATACAAAGTTTCATTTAAATCAGAAGGAAAATGTTGCCTTTTTCATTTAGTTTTCTTAAAAGTAGGAACCAGTTTTATTTTGGTTGTTCTTGCTTGAATGAGGCTCTTCACTCCCATCAAACTTCTCTTCTTGTGACAAACAGAACAGCATCCATCAGAACATCTACGGAAAGAGTCTGGCAATAACCAGCACCGAGGCTCAGCTCTCCACCACCATCATCGAGAACCCCGAGATACTCAAATACCAACAGGAGCGACAGAACTCGGCCCAGGCCAGTTCAGGACCAGGTGGCGCCGGGCCTGAATCCTCAGCACCCAAACTCAACAGTGTGATGAATGGAGAGTCTCTGGAGGACATCAGGAAGGTAGATGGAGCATCCAACTCTATTAAGTGCTGTGGACTTATTGCAGAACAAAATCTGGAGTTCTGTGCAGTGCAGTTTGCTTATTAGTGATTAATGTCTTTAAATATATTTTGCATTAGCTAATGAAAGGGTTTTCTTCCCAGAAAAGTATTTACAGCTTTGGCAGCTCATTCCTGGAAGCATATCTGAAATCTGATAATTACATTTTCCTTGGATGTTTAGACAAACTCTTATAGGGAATAGACACAATAGATGAAACGGGATAATTGGATATCAGTGACGTGTTAGATGAAAAGTTTAAAACATGAATATACATTTCTTGGATGCTTAATTTTTTTTCATCTGGCAGAATCTTTTGAAGAAACAGGTGGAAACCAGAACAGCAGATGGCAGAAGAAGAATCACGCCGCTCTGCATCGCTCAGCTGGACACGGGGTAAGAAAGCGTGAAACACACATCCTCTTTAAACCCCAAAGATAGTGCCTGGAGTGATTACAGAGTTCTGCTGTGCAGAGACAAAATCTGTGATGATAAAGGATGCATGTGACATGTAGAATATTTCCGTCCCGGATTTGAATCCTCACAAGTTAAAGGACAAGAAGGCCGCTGTCCTTTCAGTATGAACAGCATCTAGATTTAATGGAGGGCTGCTGCTGCTCATTGAAACAGCCACATTGGGCGAAGGTGTGATGATTCTGGTGCTCCGTCAGGTCCTCGGCACTAAGAGACTGTGAATGATGGCCAATCATTACTGTATAAAAGCATTAATAGTGCCGATCAGATAAACAGTAGTCGATCACTGTCCCTTTTCTCTCAGGGATTTCTCCCCGGCTCTGTTCAACAGCGTTCCCATCCTGCCCTCGGGCTCATCCATGTCCAGCCAGCTCACCCCCCAGCTCAGCTCTGACTCCAGCCCAGGACAGGCCTCTTCTATGGGGCTTAAGCCCTCACACGACCCCATGCTTACCTCACCTCCTTCCAACAACACTGCAAAGGCACTGGAGGACAACAGTGATGGGTATGGAGACCAATGGAGAGGGAATTCTGGCTCTAGTTTTATCTTTTTCCACACTTCAACTTCCCTAATCTCCCCCTCATTCACATAGTCCTTGATCTTCTCATTCCTCCTTTGCTTGTCTTCCTCTCTCTCTTTTTTTAATTGGTTCTAGTGTCAAGTCCAGTCTGCTGCTCACCTCTGCCTCCAAGATTGAGCCAATGAAAGCTCTGGACTCCAGGTTCACAGAGAGGTCAAAGGCTACGCCAGGCGTGACGGCCGCCATCTCCTCCACGGCTGGACTCACACCGTTAGACAGGTGAGTTACTCTGAACAAGTGGAAAACGTTAAACACAAAAAGAGAAAATGAAGACATTTCATCTGTTCTGTTCGAGCAGCAGGCCGAAAGATGGCGTCTCCGCCCAGAAGGAGGCAAAGACCAAAGAGGAGACCAGCAGCGACAGCGAGGACAAGATGGCCGCTATCAACAAGAACCTGACATTCGGCAAGAGGAAACCAGAGCTGCTGCTGGATGGAGGAGAGGTGGTGGAGAAGAAGAAGAAGGGGCGGCCCAGGAAAGACAAAATGGCTGCTTCTATGGCCCAGCCATTCACTCAGGTAGAGGGATACATGGATGCAGCAATTTAGCTTTGAAGCATTTTAAACCTGAAAATGTGTTATTTAAGCTCCTTCGGTGCACATGGAATAGATGAACCAAGTGGATGTACTTTCTCTCCATATCAGATAACTCCTCCATCAGAGCGGGAGCCCAGCAGGGCTGCAGCTCCTCCAGCTCCTGCCGCTGTTCTCAAGCTACCCACGCCAAGTACACAGAAGGCCTTCAGTCTGCAGGTAGCACGCTCTTTGGGTTTATCCAGCAGGACAATGCTTTGGTTTTCCTGTTCCCCATCAGCTCTGTGATGGTGGTATTTCCTGAAAGAGCTTTATAGTGGATCTGTTCAGTTTAGTTGACCTCTCACTCTTTTGATGATGTGTGAACAGAAAAGTCAACAAAAATCAATTCCACTTTGAAGTTTCTAACTGATAAAGTGATGCTGTATACATCATTAAGAGTGCTTGATGAATACATGTACCTGTATGTGCAGGTGAGCATGGAGCCCTCGGTGTTCCTGGAGGTGGAGAACGAGGTGTCCGTGGTTGCAGGTTCGAAGCTCAGCCAGCTGCGATGCTCCAGAGACGGACGGGACTGGAACACGCTCCTTCCCAGCTCCGTGGTTGCTGCAGCAGGGAGCAGGTAGGAGGCGCCGCTGAGATGGTTTAAGTCTTCATGCATACAGAGAACCTGTGTTTATACTTGGAATTGATTCACTTTCACTTTTTGGAGCGCGTAAAAATGTCCAAATTAACAACCAGCAGCTTCAAAGGTTTGAAAGGTCAGGGACTAAAGATTAAAAAGTCAGAAAAATTTACACTTATTCCTTTTTCCTTAAGTTGCTTGAACTTGATATAAAACCACAGTAAATTGTTTATTCACTGCATAGACATCAGTTCAGTAACTTACGTTACATGCATGTTTACATGTGGAGTCTGAGGGCCAGTTTGAGGAGGGAAAACCTTGCAGATATCACTGGAAAGGAGAGGAAATCATCTGCACTGTGCTGCTGGTTTTATTTTAGGCTGCATGGTTTTCAATAAAGCAGGAACAGATTAAAAAGTGTCAGAATGAACTGCTTTGAAGTAGGTCTTCCTGACTGTCCTCCTCTCCCTCAGTGACATCCTTGCAGTCGCCTGTGAAGACAGGATGTTGTCAGTGTTCTCTTCCTGTGGGCGGCGGCTCCTTCCTGCCATCCAGCTAGGCACGCCTGTGTCGGCTGTACACTGCTCCGCCCACTACGTCATGGTTCTGACTGCCGGAGCAACGTTGTCCGTGTGGTCAGTGTTCAAATGGGGCTGGCTTTAATTTCTAGGGATGTTAAAGTAGTATTTCTGAGATACCCGCGTATTAAACAAAGGCACTAATTTATGTTCACAGTATTTAGACTGAATATTTTTCTCCTGTACTGGTGGGTAGGGAGGCCGGGTCAGTTGGGTGGGTTTCAGTGAAAATGTTGCTGATGCTCTTTGGAATAATGTATTTGTTGTTTGTGCAGGGACGTTCAGAAACAGAAGGCTTTGGTCAAGAATGAGTCTCTGCTGACTGTTTTATCTGGTGAGACATTTTTACAGCTGATACCAACTCACATCAAAACAGGATGGATAAAACAGGAAGTGTCCTGTTGAGATCACACACGACCTGGTCCAGAGCGAGACGTGTTTAAACTCGGCAGCGAGCGCCACATGTTAGTTTTATAAATGCTGTTTCTTACTGATGGCAGCAGGAAGCTGTGCAGGAGTTTACATGCACCCAGTTGGTTATGAGAAAAATGAATGTTATGCTTGTTCCTAATCTGCTGCCAGGTCTGTTGACACTGCTGGCCCTGCACAGCATCACACCCATAGATGTATATACATAGATACCTCGTTGACTGGTCCGGCCCGCTGAGGCGACGTAACTGTGTGTCCGCCATATTGGAGGAGGCAAAGCTGCGCTGTGAACTAATACAAGACTGAACTTCATAAAGCGCCTTTCTATAAAGTTATTTAACTTAATGCGTTCGTTCACACATTCAAATATGCACTAATATACACTGGGAAACTGTTAGGCACAAAATAATAATTTTGTTTTCAAAATGTGAGAATGGCCACATATGATCAAAAACAATTGGTCAGTCTCACCTGTGAAAGGTAATCCCATGTGATCCTGTAAATTGGTTCGAAAAACTCCGCACAGCACCAGAGTGCAGCATCTCTCTCATGTTATGGTGGCCGCTTTTGCCCCCTCCAATATGGCGGCGACGTAGGCATACGAGTCAGCGCTCAATGCGGCATCTATGTATATATATCTATGGTCACACCTTCTGTTATCCAGGCTTTGTAGAGCCAGCTAACACAAAGAAACACAAAGAAAGTCTGGCTATGTCGAACGTGCTTCATGCGACACTCGTCAGCCAGAGTTCAAATATGGAAATTAGATTTGATTGCATTTTAGGGAATTTACTGTGATGTTGGTTCTGATTGTTCCACATTAACAAACCACATTATGTACTGACTCGGTTGACCCGTTCATGAGTGGCGTGAGTGAATCGAGCCGTGTTATTCTCCATGAAAACATTTTGTTTGTGTCTGCAGGTGCTGACACCACAGTGTCTCAGTCTCTGCTGACTCAGCAGGGAGTTCCAGTCATCGGACTGTCCAATGGGAAGTCTTACTGCTTCAGCTCCTCGCTGGAGACATGGTGAGAAACACTCAGGGGAAGCAGCCACTTCACCTTACAGATCAATAATGAACTGATGAATTCTGCAACAGTTGTGATTAAACCATCTTTCTCAGGACTCTGATAGCAGATAAAGGCGACTCTCTGGTCCAGTGTGCTGACTTCAGGAGCTGCCTGCCGAGCCACGACGCACCCGTGTCCTCAGGGCCTCTGGCTGTCATGCAGGGACGCAACCTCAAGTATGGCTTTAATATTTAATCTCCGCTTCTCACCTCCAGTAATATGAAATGCAATAAAGAAAGTTAATAAGAAATCTGGGTGTTCCCCATAGTGCCGGTCGACTGGCTTCCCGCCTCTCCTCCACCCCTCACCACCTGCAGCAGAGCATGACGCTGGCCTTCCTGGAGAATCAGCTGGCCTCTGCTCTGACTCTGCAGTCAGCACAGGAGTATCGCTACTGGCTGCTCATCTATGCCCGTTTCCTCGTCAATGAAGGTACTGAACTTTCAGCGCCTTGAGGCGACTGTTTGTTGTGATTTAGCGCTATAAGGAAAACAGAATTGAAGATTTCAGTTTTTAGGAGGGACAAACAGCGCAGTGAACAGCCCCCCCATTCAGACACATGGTGACGGTTATGAAGGAAAAGAGACTTAAACACAGTTTTGACCAAACTCAGTGTGGCCGCTGCTACAAACAGGGGCAGACGGGGGTTTATAAAAGCTCCCGCAGCCTGCTATGTTTCATGTGTGTCTGCTGTTCCCTCAGGCTCAGAGTATCGCCTCCGAGAACTCTGCAAGGAGCTGCTGGGCCCCGTCCACAAATCAGCGGCTACATCCTGGGAGCCCACCACATTGGTACGCCAGCAAAAATCCTCCTCCTCTTCTTCATCCAAGTTTTAACTTGATCCTCTTCAGCTGCTCTCTGCTGAGCAAACCTGCTAGAAAATTAAATCCTGTTTTTATTTCTAGTCACTAAATATTATTTGTGTTCAATAGTAAATGAAGTCATACAGCTCAGTTCTCTCTAACAGGTTTATTTGGTTGATGTTTAATGACCAGTTAGAGTCGCTGTGCAGACTTTTTAAACATAGTTGAGGCTTCACGTAAAACCTCGTGGTGACGGCAGCTGCGTCCATCTTTTTTTCTATGTTGACTGACACACTTTTTAAAATCTGCCTCAAGTGGTCAGCAGAGAAACTGCACTTTCAGTTTTCTGCTTTGTTCAGTTACTCATTGGACGCATCACTGGTAAATATGCTTGGATGATCCTAACTAGAGAAAATTGTTAAGTGTTCTTTGACTGAAGTTGCACAGTGAGAGGAAAAGATGAGTCGCCCTGCGCTCACATGTTCACTGTTTGTCGTGTGTGTGTTCAGGGTCTGCGTAAGCGTGAGCTGCTGCGGGAGGTCTTACCCGTCATCGGTGAAAACCTTCGATTCCAGAGACTGTTCACCGAATATCAGGACCAGCTGGAGCTGCTGCGCAACAAATAACACACTGCTGCACAGACACACACGGACTAAAACAGTTTGGTTTTCCTTGGCTCGGGTAAACTCTGACTGCTTTCTTCAACTTGAAACGCTGCTCTAGCTTAGACCTGAAAAACACGGCGCGGCGTCTCCGGAGAACTTGAACAGCAGCCGGTCCTCAGCTTTTCGAGCGCTGGGACTTTTCAGTGCTGTTGCTCACGGAGACAAGAATTTTTTTCACTTTTCAGTTTCAACTGTCCTCTCCTTTCTTTATTCCTTCTAAATGTGATTTTTCTGACCTATGCAGCTCCTGTCCTCCTAATCATGAACCTAAAAAGGCAACTCAAGGGAGATGGTGATAGAAACCACGTAGTCACGTGCAGCATCAGCAGCTGTATGGAGTCGTTCTCAGAGAAAGAAGAGGTGGATTGCTCAGAGGAGAGAAATGTAAATCAGAACAGATGTAAAGGAGCAATATGCTTGTACCAAAGTGATGCCATTTCAGTGCAGAAATGGCCGCTCAGCTGCATCTGCAAGGTGAAGGAAATGAAGGGCATCCAGAGTTCAGCCGGGTTTCTAAAGGATGGTATTCCCCTAACAGAACTTCCCGAGTGTACCGGTTCTCTTTAAAGTCAGCAGTTCTTATACCAAAATGAGAAATCACAGAGTGATTAAATTTAAGGCCACGACTGAAACACGGGATGTTCTCTGTGCAATAAAATCAGAAGGGATTATTAATTTGTGCGTCAGTCGGTGAGTCGTCTTGGATTGATGCATTCGCCGTTCTTTGGTCCTCCTCCACTAAATGAGCTTTTATATGCTGTAAGCTCTCCACAGTGCAGCCTCGTTCTTATAACCTTTAACCCGAGCCCGTCGTCCTACAGTGAATGGGAGGGTTTCAGCATAGAAACGTCTGACTCTGATCGCTGCACTCGTCCAGTTTCCCACCTCAGAATCAATGCAAGACAAATTCAGACAAAATAATAAAGTTATTTAAAAATGAAAGATCATTTTGTGGCATTGCAGGAATCCCTAGTTAGATGTGCAGTAGTTTGTACATCAGTACAAGCTCTTGGTACTAGATATCATGTGTAATCTGTTAGTGTTTGTGAGAAAGAATCAGTCCATAAAATCCAGATTTCATTATTTTTGAGCTGTTTTGTCAACACGTTTTACACTGTTGGGGAAATGTTTCTATTTTCAGGCATCATATTCACTTTAAGTAGCAGGGTGGCTGACAGCAGGTACAGAGCGAACTCAGCTGTAACCTTCAGACGCCGCTGACTTATTAATCTGTTACAGTAATGGCACTCTGTCATTCAGACATAGGTCACTTTCACTGTGTGATGCAACACAAAATGACCATATTTGCAAAATATTTCCAAAAGTCTTGTTGCACATACCCATAGATGCTATAAAAGATGGATATACCTGCGTTCTATTAGTGACCACCAATGTGGTGACGTAGAAGTCTGTGGGAGGACTGCCCTTGGCCTCTACAAATGCTTTCCTAAAGATGATGTTTATGCTCTCAGTCACTCATTCAGCTCATTTTGTAAGTTTGGTCCTTCTGTCAGAAAGGAGGATTATCAGGAGAAGATCCCTGCCTAGGACTTCCAGTCATCCATCTTTTGCTCTTTACACTCAGTTTTGAAAAACACGGCGACGGCGAAAACGTTTATCTCGATTCTTCAGTGTATTATTAAAGTGGCATTTCACAAACTAAAGGGTGACGTCACAGTAGCTTCATCCATCTTTAGACTGTCCGCGGTCCCAACGGGAACGTTTTCAGATGAGAAAACGGCACCGATGTTGTGATGTGAATGTTGGCGCTGTTCAGTGTTTTTCTGCTGTGTGTGTGTTTTAAATTTCTGATCACCAAAAATGGTTCTGGTCAGATAGATATGTCTTCTGTCTGACACTCAGTGAAATGTTCTGTTTATGTCTCTTTTTCCACTTTGTTTGTAAATAAGCTGAACTCGGAAACACAACCGGGGCTGGTAAAGACTCCGATTTCTCCTCACGTTTCTCTGCTGCCAGGCAATAACCACTTCAGGTCATTCAGGATCAAGGAGGGGAAGTTGTTTTGTTTTTGTCTGATATCCATGAACTTTGACCCAAAGGTCATAAAACCCATTAATGAAGTTCACTTACAGTAAAGGTATGTGTGTCTGCAGCAGCATTAATGCACTCCTCTGCCAGCTCGGTGTGATGGCAGGAAGCTTGTTAACTGCTGTGTTTACTCCAGAGTGTGGACAGCGGCACAAACGAATCCCTCTGACTTAATATACCCCCCCCCCTTTTTTTATATCTGTACAGAACTTCCTTATTTGTTTCATTTCTTTTAGTTTGGGGGGTTTGCTGTTAGTCATTTTTAAATGTTTCTACGAGACTTTTTCTTTGTTTGTTTTCAATTTCTATAAGAAAAAGAAAAAATTACCAGAGACAAGATGAAATTTTTGCTTTGGAAAAAAGGAACGAATAAACAAATGAGGAACTGTTGTTTTGTTAACTTCCTGTGTGGTATTACTTCATTTTTATTTTGTGTGTGTGTGTGTGTGTGTGTGTGTGTGTGTGTGTGTGTGTGTGTGTGTGTGTGTGTGTGTGAGAGTGTGTGTGT
>JAVDPK010002120.1:163657-177120 GCA_034780415.1 Cichlasoma orientale
TGTGTGTGTGTGTGTGTGTGTGTGTGTGTGTGTGTGTGTGTGTGTGTGTGTGTGTGTGTGTGTCTGTCTGTCTGTGTCATTCTGTGTGTGTGTGTGTGTGTGCCTGTCTGTGTTATTCTGTGTGTGTGTGTGTGTCTGTCTGTCTGGCTGTGTCATTCTGTGTGTCTGTCTGTGTCATTCTGTGTGTGTGTGTCTGTCCTCTCAGCTTTAATGGAGGCAGTCAATCTGAGGGTCATCAGCGTGACTAAGACATCAGTGACCATCGTGTGGGCGTGGCAAAGGAAGTCTGAACCAATCAGAGTGAGCAGATATGCGGCGATTCTGAGGAAAGATTCTGACAGGCAGAGTATGTTTTCTTACTGAGACGTGTCACAGCATTAGTCTGTGTTAATGAGCCTTTTTTAGATAAATCTGCCTCCATGGTAAAAACATTTAGTACATTTGTGCACATGTATTTTCTTGCTTGTAGGTCATAAAAATCCATTTCTGCCACCTTTCTGTAAATACAACACGCGCTCCCTCCTTTCCAGCTCTGCCGCTGTGGCCGAACGACAGGCAGCACACCTTCACCAACCTGGTGCCCGACACTGAGTATTCTCTCGTTCTATTGGCCGATAATGTTTCCAGAAGCACCGTTCAGGTGTCGACACATTTCAGTGAGTCTCACCGGACCCTAAAACGGATTCTCTTCTCATGTTGTTTGGGTTGCAGCGTTGGCTTAATTTCTTTGTTGTAGATTTCTTCTCAGCATGCTTAGAAGCAATAATTAAGCCATGTCTGCAGCGCCCCCTGGTGTGTGGACTCCAGCATCTATAGTTTGTTTACCTGTGAAACAAGCAGTGCATTTAATAAAATGAAGGTCTTTATCATACAAATGCAGCTCTAACAACTGTTCACAAATATAATATTACACACTTTTTAACTTTTGCTTTTCAATTAAGATAAATTCTATTGTAATTATAAATCGGTGCATTGTGTACATTAAAGTCAATTTGATGGCTTTTCTTTTAGCATCAAAAAATGAACAACTCAAATTATTAATGTAGGCTTTTAATGTGAGATGCAAGGATGGACGGATGGATAAAGGGCAGCCGGCTGTTCCAGGACATTGACCCCAGATGATGGACATATGTGGACATGGTAAAAACAGGAGAGTCATTACTGAAGGAAGAGCTAATGTTATTTGGTCTGAAGACGTCTGATTGCAGTAGCCTGTCTGCAATCAGAGCAGAGCACCTTTATATGTATCCAGGCTTTAGTGTCCTCAGCTCTGACTGCAGGAAAGTGATTTATTCTGGTTTTTGAAGCAACAACCATGAGAAGACTCTGAAACGCTGCTTCTTTCCAGATGAGGTGCCAGTGGTGGCTACAGCGATTCCTCTGCTGCTGCTGGCCGTCGCTGTGCTGATCCTCTCCATCCTGTCCAGGACTGTGTGAGTGCCGTCTGTGCCGACAGCAGGGATAACATTTATATTGAACGCTACTTATTAATAACTAAAGCCATTTTTTTAAGTATTCACCAGTATTTCAAGTTTTCTAGGATAATAAGACCATTTATGGGTTTAATAACTGAATATATTACAGCAATGACAGTGTGGCCTTTGTTCACTGTTTGCTGATATTTTATACACTAAACAGTGAGATAATTATTAAAGAAAGAAATTATTATTAGAAATGATAACTGTTGTATGTATGATGAAATATGAAAAAACAAGTCCTACAACAAATAACCATTAAAAAAAAAAAGGTATGGACTTTCATAGTCAATAGTGTACTTTAGTGGTTTCTAATGTCTAACAAATTTGTTATTAATCAAAAATTATTCATTTTTACCACAAAAATTCTTGTTTTTAGGGTCTTTGGCTCGTGAGCGATCCAGCTCTGAAAGATTAAACAGCTGCAAAAATGTCTTGAAGATCATCCTGATTGCTTCTTACAAGAACTGCTCTCAGAAGCCAAAACCACATATCTGATAGTTAATGATTAGCGCTCATCATCGATAAGGGCTGTGACCTCTCAGGGTTTAATCAGCATTGCTTATGTAATCACATCAACAAAAAATTCCTTTTTTTCAGCCTGCATTTTCTGTGTTAGTTATTTAAACCTTTATTTTACCAGGTAAAGTGTTTGAGAACCAGTTCTCATTTACAAGCATGACCATATCCACATTTCTGCTCAGATACAAGTCGTACTTCTTCCCGCCAATCTGCAGCCCCCGACAGAGCAAAACAGGCCAGTGGCTGATGGAGCCGAACCAGCAGGTAATCCCATTTGTACTGCTTTGATATTTGGGTTTCTGACGGGGGGGGGGTTTTCTTCTTGATATTTCAGCTCATATTTCTGTGGGTTGGGAGATTCTGTGCCTGGTGTCAGAATCAGATTTCTGATATTAGTCACAACAAAACACACAACACAATGGCAAAGACAGCGTTCAGAAACAGGAAGATGCCAAAGATTTGCACAACTGAGAAAAGAGGACCAACAAACAGAAATGTATGTGAAACTACAGCCGGCACAAAATGACTCATTTGTTCCCTTCAACAGAAATTTGCACAGAAGAACATCCTAAATATCGAAGACTTCCAAGTGACCGATGTCCTCAGAGACAAAAGTCTCATCATGGTTGACTCAAACGCTCAGCTCTCACCAGATGACGAGCAACATGAGGATGCCTCTCTGCTGTTGATCAGTGGCCTCAAACTGGACTCTGAGTATGTTTCTTATAGTGGACAACTCACAGAGAACCACTTGGTGCCCATCCAGGCCTCTCCTATCAGGGTTTTCATGTCAGAGGAGAGCCGAGAGCCTCACGGCGCTCTGCTGCATGAAGCGAAGAGCTCGCTACATCAGAGGGACGAGGAGAGAACTCAGGCTGACACGTCTGAGATTTCACATCAGACCGAGGCTGCTGTGAAAAGTCACGTCTTTGGTTTCCTGACTGAGAGCCGGCCTGTTTATCAGATCACCTGTGAGGCGGAGCATGAGGTGAAAAAGGGGGGACAGAGCGACTGCTCTTATCTGATCTGTGAGCCAGGTTATATTGCAAACAAGCGCTCTGAGGAGAAAACGGCCGATTGAGACCGAATCAGCAGCTTCAGCATTGATGAGCTCACATACGACACCTTGTGGCTGGAAAGTTTATTACAGCACAGAATAAAATGAGCTTCATTGGGTCTGCATTGGTGGGTCCACAGCAGCATGATGAATGAGATCGTATTCCCAGTTTGTCATGGTCAGGGTGGTGAGTGTAGTACATAACCTGTATACTACATATATTTCATAATGTGACGGTATGCAGATCTTTTGAAGGTGGTGCCACCAGCCCCTCTGAAATATGATTAACTTACATTTACTCAAGTACTTAACAGAAGTATAGTTTTAATGTACTTATACTTCTGTCTGTTTTCTCCTCCTTACTTCTACGCCACTATATTGTGGTTGTAAATATTTTACTTTGTCCTTTATAACATTTATTTTAGCTTTGGTTACTTATTATTCTGCAGATTTGAAAATATAAATCTAATATTGTATTATACTGCAATAATATAGATACGGGGATAGGGCTGAAAATAAATATCAGTTAATATATTTTAAACAATTTCATTGACCTCGCTGGTAAAACAGTGCCCCTGGTCGTGAAAGTTAAATTCTATTCTATTCTATTCTAAAACAGTGCCCCTGGTGGTGAAAGTTAAATTCTATTCTATTCTATTCTAAAACAGTGCCCCCGGTGGTGAAAGTTAAATTCTATTCTATTCTAAAACAGTGCCCCTGGTGGTGAAAGTTAAATTCTATTCTATTCTATTCTAAAACAGTGCCCCCGGTGGTGAAAGTTAAATTCTATTCTATTCTAAAACAGTGCCCCTGGTGGTGAAAGTTAAATTCTGCTGTGTTCACAAAAAGTACCTTCGAGATGTTTTTCCTTTCATTAAAACCTTTGTGTTTAATTTGGATTATGATTTTTATTAAGTTAGCTACTTTCAGATGCTCGTTTGCCACATGGGGGCGCCACAGCAGGTAGCTCTGCATAGAATAGAATAGAATAGAAAATCCCTTTATTTGTCCCACCATGGGGAAATTTCGATGCAGTAGCAGATACAATAAATACAATGAGCAGCCACAATAAGAAATATCAAAAGATAAAAATAAATAAGAAAATATAATACAGGATGTAGAAAATAAGCTAAAAAATTGTATACACTATGTACAGTATAGATAATATAGACACATGATATAGACAGAGTGTAGCAGCAGTGCAAATATATACATATTAAACACAATCTTATGTCTGGGAGCAGTGCTGGTTAAAAAGTCTCAGTGCTGCAGGCAGGAAGGACCTGCATGTTTGATTTGGTGGTTTTTCACCACTCACGCAGCCTCGAAGGGAAAATGACTATTACTTAATGTTCATGTTCATTTATTACACAATACCATTTGTAGACTCACGGCTGCATGTAATATTTTCCGCACCAGTTCTCTACACTTAACAAAATATTTCTGTTACCACAACCAACTCTTCTAGGGTGATACTGAGGCATTCCCAGGAGGCCCCCCAAAATACAGTGTGTCCCGGGATGAGTTACCACTCATAGAGCAAACCATGCTCTCTTTATGATGTACAGGGACTGGATGGCTCATAATCAGGGGAAGATTAAAGAGAATCATGCAAAGACAGCTTTGCACCTGTCGTTTTTTAGAAGGAACCGCTGAGGGAAAATAATGATGTGGATGGAGTGAGATGGAGGCAGATGATCTGATGTAGTGCCCCTAAAGGGAGCACAGGTTCAGCCTTTCAGATATGCAAAATGTTCTGGTGTAACTCTATTATTAGAAAAGTTGCATGAACAACACTGAGCTGGTAGATTTGGGAACAAAATGACCAGAAAGACTTTTTAGCAATTTTTTTAATATGTGAAGTTTATTTTGATTCCTCGAAACGTCTCTCATCAATCATCAGCATCAACAATCTTGTGTTCATAAAGTTGTGCATTATTTTACTGTAACAGCAGTTTGTTCTAGATTAGAGTTCATGGTTTCACTGAGGCAGCTGTAGATGCCTGAGACTTTGCTCAAGAATGTTTCAGCTTGAATTTATTGTCAGAAATCTTTATTTAAACCCAGTAAAGTTTAATGTAGCTAACTATAAAACATATTCTGAAACAAACATAATCAATTTTTTATTAAAATGTGTTTGTTTGAAATAAATTTTTGCTTTTGACACATTTTCCTGTTAGACTAAAATCTTTTGTTAAACTCTGTTGATGTGAATGAGCCTGGGCTGTTCCTGTTTGCAGGTGACATCATCACACTGCAACTTCCAAAGTGAAACCTCAAACCTGACGTTATTGTACATGTGTGGAAGTCTTTGGCAGTAAACAGATATTAAAGCACGAATGTGGTGAGTCCGTTTTTATCCCTGTGAATCCATCTGACTTCCTCAGCTGGGCGGGGCGGCGAGCGATGGAGGTGCTGTGTTAGAGGTTGGCGTTCATGCCGATCCAGTGTCTGATCAGCTGGTGGGCGACGGTCTGTCTCGGGGGTATGATAAAGGCTGGAGATGCTCCTCTGAACAAGGAGTCGATCACCTGAACAAGCAGAAGAGCTGGATCTCTATCTTTAAGAATTATTGCTTAAAATGATGAAATATCCCCAATGACATCCCGGCCAGAGAAGAAGGCGGGGCAAGGGGTATGAAAACATTTCAGTACCTGGAACTGATGCTAAGAATTTCCAGGGCATTTTTATAAAAGCATCTTCAATAGGAGCCGTATTAATTCTTATTAACATCATGATCCTCACACTGCTACTTACCTGTTGCCGTGCGAACCACCGAGCTTCCTCTATCTCATTCTCATCCACTCTGATGTCGGTCGATACGGCGACAGCGAGGCAGCCGATCATGAGGTTGGATGGCATCGGCCAGGGCTGGCAGGAGACGTACTGAACTGGTCCGACCTTCACGCCGCTCTCCTCCTCCACCTCCCTCCTCACCGCCTCTTCGAATGTCTCCCCTGCAGCGGCACGGGGAGAGAAGAGCTCGCTCTCATTTCTATAGCTCAGATTTGGTTTATGCTTAATGTTCCTGTGAGGATTCGCTTCGGCACACATCAGCTACGTTTAACAGCAGTGTGTGTGTGTGTGTGTGTGTTGTGTACCAGGCTCTACAAATCCCGCTAAACAGGAAAACATCCCAGCTGGGAAGATCTTCTTCCTTCCCAGTAAACACTGGTTTCCATCTGGGTGGATCACCAGCATGATGACCACTGGGTCTGAAATCACACAGACACACACACTTTCAGTTAAAGCAGACACAACCTATTGTATGACACACAACTTTAGACTGTAATAAAACAGTGAGTTATAAACATATTACGCTCTGTTCATTTGTTACAAAGGAGGAGATCAGCTATAAAGATAAAAGCTATATTTAATCCCAGGCTGGAAACACGTCTATCTCTGCGGGTCTTTTTAATGCGGGGGTCTGTGGGGCTTGACTCAGTGTTGGAGCCAGCCTCGAGAGGCCACCAGAGGAACTACAGTTTCCAGCTCCAGAGGTTGGCTCTCGGTTAAAGACCGACGTTTGGTTCTGAACACACAGCAGAGCTTTTCGGGGTGTTTGGTGGGGGGTTAACTCGATCTTTGCTGCAGTTTGGGGCTGGTGGTTTTCACCTTTGCCAGGTGAGGATAATTCACTGCTCATCTCTAATTCTTTTTAGCGTTGAGGTTTTTGGCTCATGTTGTTTTTCTGTGCACAGCTTCCATCCATGCAGTGTTGGTGAGCTGATAGGTGAGGCGATCCATACCGACTCGTGGATAGCAGGTGTTGTGGACCCCCTTTAGACTCCTGCATTCAGAGTTCAGGCAGATTCTCTTGTGTCCTCCCTCCTCCAGTTTGGTGCTGGTCCCACATGTCGGACAGAAGCTGTACCGGCTGTGCCAGGCCAACACCGATCTAGCCTGAGCTACAATTCCTTGCGGACAAGCAGAAAGAAGCATTATAGTCAGATACGAGAGAGGCAAAGCACTGAAATATTTTGTGTCTCACCGGCCTCTTCCTCGCTGAACTTCAGCAGGTCTCTGTTCGGCGACTTTGGGAAGGAGCAGTTCCTTTCAGTGCATAGTTTAAGAAGATCAGCAGCATCTTCATCTGTGCTGAAAGCAAACCAAGCAGGAGTCTCCTGGATGCTCTCCTCACAGGAGGAAGGGGAGGGATTTTTCCTCTTCTCCACTCCGAGGAAGACGAGCACAGTGGCAGGTTTCTGTAGAAGATCCTTAACCGTCTCATACGTGAACCGGCACAGCTTGCTCTCAACCTGCTGCAGTTAGAATCACAATAAGAAGACTTTAATCGCTGTCACTGAAACGGGCTGTAGGATGTGGGCTAAAAACATACCGCTGCACTGCTGTCTTCCCGGGGTGTGCTGACCATGGGGCTCAGGTTGGAGAACACGAGGTAGACTGTATCTGGCTTTCTCCGCTTGGCCTCCAGCCAGGCCTCGTCAGTCCTCTTCCCACTCAGGCGGTCCAGCGTCTCCCTGCTGAAGTAGGTTTCCTGCGGACTGATGTGGGAGCCCAGCAGGACGCGCTGGCAGCCATCATCTGTCTGGCCCAGCAGGTCAGCGATGTGTTTGTGGCCCCAAAACTTGGCAGTATCGTAGGCGGTCTGTGATGAACTGTTTACTGTGAACTTATCACATCTTAAAGATGGAAGAGAGAAAAAAGAGTTTGGAGAAGTCAGGAATCCATAATTCATTTAGGCTCCAGCACACTGAAGGTTCTTTACACTCATTTCTGCCCATTTTAGCCTCTTTGAGCATGTTTTTAAACCCTTTTTTGTCTCTTTTAGTTTTTATATCAATTTCCTTCAACACTAGTTTCTCATCACACTGTTGATGCCCTATCATTATCATTATTTCTAGTTTAATTTGGTCCTCTTTGATCCCCATTTAGTCTTGTTTTATACTCTGACTCTCTAGTTAGAGTCAAATTTATGTGTCTAGTTTTAGCATCTTTTTAAAGGGAATTTGATTCTATCTTGAGCCTTTTCGCCTTATTGAGCTTCCTGTATTTCCACTTCTGCGTTTAGCTGAGTTTAAGCCCAGCCTAACTCTGTTTCACTTTCTTTGAACTCTTTAGATCTTAACTTCAGTCTCTATTCAGTTTGTCCATCTTTTACAGTTGCATTCTCCATTTAAGTCCATAAGCTCTGCAAATGTTAACCTGATCCTGAGATATGTGGACTTTATGCATTCCCTTATGGCTAAAAATTATTAATGCAGCTTTAAAGCAATCCTCCAAAATCCATGTCTTTAGGGTTGGTCACTAATGAAGGGCACGCTATAACAGATGCAGAGAAATGAAGCGACGTACCCGTGGGACAGCAGGTTCTCCACCACATGATAATGTCCATTGCGAGCTGCAAGCATCAGCGCTGTCCAGCCACTGTATCCTGTCTGGTTGATGAGCGAGGGCACATGGGACAGCAGGGTGGACACCTGGGACAAATCTCCTCTTGCTGCAGCATCCAGAAACTTCTCCACCATCTCATCCTTCGCGCTCAGTTGATAACTCGTCATCCTGGGTCTCTGGACAAAGACGGTGAAACCTGAGCCGCCAGCGGAGATGTTATAAACAGATGAAACGGCTAGCTAAAAGGAAATTATAAAAAAGATTCATAGACTAAAAGGCTAAAAATTCTAACCGATTAATGACTGACGATCAACAACTGACTAAAATAATTAGTAAATGTTGAAAAATGTTTGGGTGAAAAAACAAAACGAACCCGCCTAAAGCATGAATAAATGTATTAAATTAATCTCATATTTACAAAAATTATCATTTTCTTTGTCCTTAAACTAATCCTGCGTCCCAGTCGAGTGCCCAGAAGGGGAGCATGGGGTGGCACCACCCCCCAAAGGAATATGATTGGCCTCGTCAGCGACCCGACCTCCTTACCCCACCACCTTACTCCTTTTGCAGGTTGCAGACCCAGATAAGAGGCAGAGATGGATGGATTGTGCTTCTTAACTAGTAAAATCAAAGGTAAGGCTAATGTCTGCATGCCTGTGCAGGCATTGCTTCAGTTGAGTTTACTCAGATGCAGCTGATAGAAAACTGCTAATTTTCTACCTCAAAGCATTGCAGACCTCGCACAGCTGTCATTGGTTTCCAATCTTCCATCACAGAAAGACAGAGGGGGGCAGTGCGGCCCCACCCAGTGGCAAAGCACCAAACAACAGTTTACTGGTGTCCTACTTTAATAAAATAACCACTTAGTGCTCCTGCTGCTGACTAGCAAGGTGAGCACAAAGGTACCCAGCACTATATAAGTAACTAAAATACACTACTGAATGAATAATTATGCTCCAGTAACCCAGTAATAATATATCTGATTCTGCATAATGAGTACTTTTACTTTAGTTAGCCTACTTTAAGTATACTTTTGTATTGTTACTTCAATAGGATTACACCTTTTAGATAAAGTTAGTTTTTGTAATTGCCTCCTGCAGAACTTAACTAAAACTTTCACCACCGGGGGGGCTGAAATTATGGACCGTATAAAACATACAGTAAAATAAAGCCAACGCAGAAGTGCCTTAAACCCGCACTCTATTTGAGGGCCACCAGATGGCGATAGTCTACATGCAAAGGCTATCTGGCTTCACCTTGGTAAATACTTTCCTGATGACTTGTCAGTCATTAGCCAATAAGACTGCCCCTCCCTGTCACAACCACTTTTTGCAGCCAGGATGGTAACAGTAAAAACACTCACCATCTTAAAGATTTGCCCGGTTAAATAAATGTTACAGTGACACATTACACCATCTTGTTTGACTTCTCCTCAGCACTTTATGTTTTAGACATAAACTCAAAGAGATTGTTTCTTCACATTCATTTGACAGCTGCAGATAATTCGAAAAATATTTTAAACAATTTCAAATGCATTAATTTGTGCTCAGTGGCTGTAGACCCTTATGCAGTACCACTTGTGTTATAATACATCTGCATGAGGGCACAGGGTTACAGATGAGCCTGAAAAACATGCCAATTTTTTACACCATTTTTAAATATTACATTACCTTTCTATTAAATTCTAATTTCCTGCAGTCTCACCCTTCATCACAATAAAAATAGCAAATAAATAAATGAATGCAATTAAGCAAAAAAATTCTAGACAAGTGAAAGACAAACACTACTTGTGCCAATTTCTGGGGACTCTGTGCCTTTAATTTGTTCTCGCCTTCTCATTGGTGCATCGGGCTGTCAATCAGTGAAACCTCAGAAATCCAACACGGTTCCGAAATGAACTTACAGGAACCACCTTTGAAAATCAGGTGTGCGTTTGCAAACCCCACAGTGACGAAGATTAAGCTTGGATACAGTGTTAGTTTGTCCTGTGGTTTTAGAAGTCCCCTGAACCGGCTCTCGGGCTGTCCAGGAAATGTAAACGCGAACGAACGGCGCGACTTTAACCGTTTAAACTTCGTTTAAACGCCACCAAACAACATACGGTTCGAGCTAAGATGGTTAAACTGCCGGCTCTTGCCTTTTGTTCGGTGCGCGCCTCCCCTCTGTCTCCTCTCTTGTTGGAGAAAATGTTACGAGATGCGTTCAAGAAACAACCACGCTGAATAGAGCTGGTGCTGCTTTCAGGTACACCCGACGCTGTAGTATTTCCGAGATGTTCAACAGCAAGCATAGTGGACGGCTGTGTCTGAATGACTCCCTCCTGTATGCACTCACCTGCCACTTTTATATGAACTTTGCTATTTAATGCAAATAAGCAATTACATGGCAGCAGCTCAGTGCATGTTCAAGAGGACCTATTGAAGTTCAAACTGTGCATCAGAATGGGAAAGACCGGTGATTTAAGTGACTTTGAACATGACGTGGTGGTTGGTGCCAGATGAGCCGGTCTTTCAGAATGTATTTCAGAACCTGCTGAATTTTCCCACACAACCATCTCCAGGTCCAGAAATGAGTAAATATGCAGTGAGTGGCAGTTCTCTGGGTAAAAATGTCTTAGGATAATGGCCAGACTACTTCCAGCTGATAGGAAGGCAACAGTAACTCAAATAACCACTAGTTACAAGGATGGTATGCAGAAGAGCATCTGTGAATGTGCAGCATTTTGAACCTTGAAGCAGACAGGTGACAGCAGCAGAAGACCACACAACAGCTCAGATCACCAACAGCTTCTGGTTCTGAATGGTGCTAGCACGGTGTACCTAATAAAGTAAAATTAAAAATGAATAGAATTGATCTTAATTGTTTTTCTCAACCTTTCACTGAGTTCTGTTCTGAGAAAACTAGCAGCCCTGATTACACTTGAAAAAATGTGCAGTGAGATTAACATCACATTGCTAACGATCATAATTATATTCTGATTTTATCTTTAAGGACTTTGATAATGTAGGAATAAAGCTGACAACCTTGAATAAAGCATGTGGTTTATTAATTCTTTATTAAAACAAAGTACAAAATAAAGTTAACAAAGATGCAGCGTCTTCCTTTGGGAACTCCATAATCACAGGAAACCTGAAGCTTACATTCTCAAATCCCGACTTTTATCCTCATAAATAAACATTTTACTTGAATTTACTGTCATTACTCTCATTCACATAAATCACAGTGTTAGTGTTAGTATCAAATCTAAATGCTCACCAGGTTTAATTAACGAGTTAAATCGATTTAAGACAAATGGAAACAAAATTAGTCTTAAACATTTTTCCCTTCACAGCCGGACAGTTTAACAAACCTAAAGTACGACAGTGTTTCTGTTCTTGTGCAGATGGAGACTTTCTCATCCTCTAATAAATATGAAGAGCAAACACACTGTGTACTTGTGCGTGGACAGAGGAGATGTGTGAGTGTGTGTGTTAGGAGTAAAAGGTGAGGACACTCTGGTGGTTTCCTCGGACCAGCAGCAGCGGTGGGAGACCTTTGGACAGAGTTTCCAACCAGCACATGTAGAGGGCGCTCGACACTGTGCCCTTCCTCGCCAAAGGCATGCTCCTACACACACACACACACACACACACACACGAACAATAATACGTTTTTATGGCTTAATGTGAATCTTAAAATAGGAAATTATTACAAATAAAACATTTAGGAAACCATTTGAAGTTATGAAAAAAAACTACATGATCCTGTAACTATGAGAAAACATTACAATGATTATCAATCAGTGCTGTTCCTGAGAGCATGTGATGTGATTACTGTGAGGCATGAACATCAGCACACAGCTGTGTTTACATCCACTCACAGGCATGAATATCATGTTGTGCTTTTAATGATTTCTCTGGGGTGGGATGATTGTACAGCTTACATCTTTAATAATGTGCACATGTTTGAATTTATTTAGCATCACAGAAATCATTCAAAACTTTTTACACAACAACAACTACTCGTTTTTAACCCTATATGTGTCAGTTAACTGCTCTGAGTTGGCTACAAACAGTGTTTAATTAGAAATCGCTCGTCTCAGATTTTATGGCTCATCCATTTTAAAGCTTCAGAACATGTCTGAGAATCATCAGTTTTTTTTAAACATTTTTTCTATGTCAAAATTCAGTGTTTAAAATGAAACAAGATACAGGCAACGTTCTTCCTCTCAGCTTTTATTCAACGGCTTCACTGAAATATTGCATTAATCACAGAGGAATTAAAGTCATTTTAAAACAAAGGCCTCTGTTTTCAGGCTCTAGTGTAATTGGACACATTAACATAATCATATATATACTGCTAAAAAAAAATTAATCAGAGTTCAGCATCATTAAACCTCTGTGATATTGATGTGGTCAGTCAGTATCAGAGGGGGGGTTCATCAGTTTCAGCTGCTTTGTCAACATGAAATTACCAACAGGTGCACTAGAGGGGCAACACTGAGACCCCCCCCCCCCCCCCACAGGAATGGTTTACAGGTGGAGGACACTCACATTTTCCCTCCTCATCTTTCTGTTCTTCACTAGTTCTGCATGTGGCTAGGGTCAGAGTCACTGCTCACAGCATGAGGCCATACCTGGACCCTACAGAGGCTGGCCAGGTAGTCCAGCTCCTCCAGGATGGCACATCAATACAACGCATAGTTCTGTAACCGATGATAGCTAGCAGGCATTCCGGGCTCCAGTTGCTAAGGTAACACTGTTGTATTTGCTACCCTGACAAATGTGCATTGACTTGAATCAGTCACTTGTACTGAGCGCTCCACTGACCACACTATGCATCCATCCATCATTCCAACTTCTTAACCCAGCTTCGGTTCACAGGTATGCTACAACGTATCCCAGCCTTTTCAGGGTGAAAGGCAGGTACACTGAACAGGTCATGAGCCAAACACACAGAGAGAGAGAGACAACCATTCATGCTCGTACTCAGGGGCGCAGCTGTATACTTTCTGAGGTGTATGCGGACACATTTTTGGGGGGGGGGGGGGGGGGGGGGGGGGGGGGGGGGGGGGG
>JAVDPK010002122.1:0-20650 GCA_034780415.1 Cichlasoma orientale
GAGGGGCAGTCATCTGCTGGGACCGGTTGGGGCTGAGGGGAGAGAGGACAAAAAACATGCTGTGGAAGAGACACAGAAAATGATTAAACACACAGAGAATGATTAAACACAAAACAGTGAGTAAAAGAAACAGTGCATTTAAGAGGCGAGTGATGAGCATTTAGATGTTGTTAAGCAAAAGGCTCACCCCAGCGGTAAAGGCGTTCTATCATTATGAGACCGTTTAGGCAAATGGAGACAGAGACATTAAGGAAGACTTGAGCGCAGTGTAATCTGTCAATATGAGACAGTTGACTGAGAGAGTGTTTCAGTGAGCGAACCAAGAGGATAAAAGGAGAGAAGCATCCGCTGCAGAGATGCAGTACGGTCAGGGTAAACTGTCACTTCAGGAACACGGACGTGGATATCGCGGTGAGTCCTGCTTTTCATCATGTTTTACAAATATAACACGTTATTGAAAAGCTTTTTCTCCATGTCTCTCTTACGAGGGAGCGCTGCATTTAAAATGTGATTTTTAGCTACTGTGCAGTTGGTGCATGCGCTCATCAGGCAGCTTAAAAATCCTCTTAGGTACACAAATGGTTATTGATTAGCACTACATGGTTCATAATATGCAAACAGTTCTTCTCTTTTTCTTTTCTCACTGTCGTAGTTATGCCATCTATCATTTATACCTGTGATTCATTTAAAAATATTCCAATTGGCTCTTGTAGAAATAGCTTCGAGATAATTTAAGCTTTGGGGGTAAAAAAGAGAGAGAGAGATGGAAGTTTCTCATAATGAAATGAAAAGAAAAAGAACACTACAGTGCCGGCGTATGAGGAGGGAAAGGATCAGTGTTTATTTTAAGAGAGGTAAAGAATCTATTTATTTTTTTAGTTACATTTATTGCACAGATGTTTTGTAAACAGCTTCATTTCCACATTAAGCTTGGAAACAATGTGAGGCTGTAGCTCTGGAAATCAGATTATTGTAGATACTGAGCATGTTCCTGTTTTCAGAGACCAACATTCACAGTGTGTTATGGACTCTGATCTTCAGTTTCCTAATGCAAACACAACCAGGAGCTTTTATCAGTGACTTAGTTAAATAAGAAACTGTCCACAGCTGGTCTGCATGCAGCTTCCGTTCAGTAGATTTTTGGATGCAAATCAAATATTAAGTCATTTAGATTTAAAAATCTTTAATGCTGTTTTGTGTTTTTTCAGGCAGTGTGAACAAACACTTGATCTGTGTCGACTTACTGATGACCGCTCGGTGACCTCTTCTGCCATCCTGATGAAGGCTTCTCACACATTCGTCATCCTCCTCCTCTACAGGACTGTGGTACAGTAGAGACCTTTTATTGCAGCAGCAATGAGCAAACGATAACTGAAAACATTGTTCTGACAACTTCTTGCAGGAGTGCACGAAGAACAGAAATGTCTTTCAGTATGTAGTCAAATATTTGACTTGTATGCAAGTATTTACCAAACACTTTGATTTTCTTCCTTTTTCATCTCAGCCGATTTCTTTTCTGTGACTGTGTTTCCTTCTGTAACCTGACAAAGTGTTCACTTATGTAAGGCCAAAATATTATCGTGTTTACTTTTATATCTTTTTAGATATTTTTGAAAACCAAGGCCATTTCTCGCAGCCCAACCTGGCTTAAGGGTTAAACTTGGAATTAAGCTTAACTGGCTGGGTCTTAAATGGTTATGGATAGGGTGATATTTATGGTCGTTTGTGTGCATGTGTGTGTAGAGTGTGTCAGGGCGGACTGCTCAAGATATGATGAAGGAGTGGAACCGCTACAAAAATGAATGTCTGCTCAGGATGCACTCATTTTTTTAAATGAACAATATTATTTTACTGTAAATTGTGTGTAACCATAGTTGTATCGTAATTCTCCACGCAGCCATCTGAGCGAACTCGGTGCCTGTTGTAAGTTATTATCGTTCTAACTCATTCCATTCCCCACAGAACACATTTATTCAGTTCCAGTTTTATAATCAAAGCTTTTATGAAAACAAAAACAAAATCATTTTACAAATGAAAGCAATTATGCAAAATGAATATTAAAAACAAGAATAACTGCATAAAAATATTACTCTGGAGCCTATCCCAGCTGTCATAGGGCGAGAGGCAGGGTACACCTGCACAGGTCACCAGCCTGTCGCTCTCGCTAACACAGACAGGGCAGCTGTAGCTCAGGAGGCAGAGCAGGTCACCTACTGATCGGGCTGCATGCCAAAGTGTCCTCGGGCAAGATGCTGAACCCAATGTGTGTGAATGTGAGATAATAAGCACTCAGCTTACTTACTCATGTATGAATGGGTGAATGTAAACATGCTGTGTAAGCGCTCTGAGTGCTCAGACAGAGTAGAGAAGCGCTATATAAGAACTAGTCCATTTACAACACTCACATTCACACCTGTGGGCATCTTACAATCACCAGGTAAGCTAACCGCAGGAGCTGGAGGACCCACGCAGAAAGGCCCGATGGTGGATTTGAACCCAGGACCTTCTTGCTGTGAGGCAACAGAATAGAATAGAATGTGTTTATTTGTCATTATATAGAACGCACAAAGAGATTGTAAACAGTGCTAACCTTTATTATTAAATCTATACTGTATTAAATCTGTTTCAGAAATGTGGTAAAAGCGACAGATGTGTACAGATGCCCAGCTCTCCCCTCAGACACCCTTCTGTCTCTCTCTCACTTCGTCAGAAGCTTTGCTTTTATTAAAATGTTTTTCCTGTGCTGACAGCCTGCTGACTCGGATTCTCTTTTCTCTCCTGAAAGGGAACTTTTCAAACAAAATGGATAATTTGGTGATCACTCCCTGTTTGACATTTTGCTGCCTCTGCTACCATCTAGTGACAGAGACAGAAACACACTGTAAGGGGGAATCCCACGATGTGACATCAAGCTTCACTGAACAATACTGCAGATGTTGCTGAGTACAGTTGAGAAGCACCTCACGTCTTGATACCATACAGAGCTGATGGCAGGTTTTACTCAGCAAAGCTAAAAGGCTCTTTCCCTTTTAGTACTGTGTTAATTTCCATGGACAAAACAAAACCACTTAATATTTAAATTATGTTCTTTTTAAATATGAAATGTGCATTTAAAAGAAAAATGTCTGAAAGCAACATCTTTAATGACGTCAGTGTTTGCGATTTAAAACCTGCTTTTAATAAAATTCACAACACGGCGCCGTGTAACAAGATATACCTTCTTAAATGACATACGAACAGTGAAGGGCAGGAAGTCTGAGCACTGTGACTGAAATAACATGAATAAAGAGGACTGGTCGTTGAGTCTCGAGGGATCCACGCTTCGGAGCGAGAAGGTGGTTTAGCAGGAGTAAACCGATGGAAGTGGTGGTTTACGACACCTGCTGTCAGCTTCAGATCCCTCCGGGAGATTCAAGTCTCGTACCGTGACTCCTGTGACTTTAATCACTCCCGATGGCGGGGCGACGTCACACAGAGGAGTCACAGATTGGCCCTTGTGATGTAATCACCCACGCCTTGTTTCACGCCTTGGCTCGCGATGACGCACATGATTAATAGTGGGCCAGCGACCCTCAGGACCACCTCCAAAAGGACAACCCCCATTAGTTAAATAGCTGGGACTCTCCATCAGTCGTTTTGGATACAAAGAATCCTCTTGGATGAGAGGTGAAATGTTTTCACACACCAAAAGAATTCCAGCCGTCGTCTTTTCAAACATTCAAGACTAGCATGACCCGGATGACTGAGAACCTGCACCAACTAGTTGTAGAGTCGTCACCTCGGTTTGCATATTTCAGCTGTGTACTGTGCCTCTTTTAGATGGAAGGGAAAAACACTTTGTGCATTCTCCAGCAAGCATTATGGGACCTCAGGCATCCTTCAATAAGGTGCAGTGAATTTAACCTCAGGGTCAAAGGTCAGAGGACACAGGACAGTAGATACAAATGAATGAGAAAAGCCGTTTGGATCAAATCACTGCATGGTGGTTTTCTCAGTGCTACTTGGAAATAAGAGCAAACTTCCACGAACCTGCAATTCAGAAAACAGGGTGTGCCTTCTGTGCTGACTCATGTGTTTGTCCCAGCCTGCCTCTCAGTGATTATGTCACAGTTTCATCCAACTCCACAAAGCTGCACTGCAGTGGCTGAACGAGCTTTGTTTTTCAAATAAATCCATAGAGTCACAGCAAAAATGAAGCAGAAACCTAAAGTTTAATTATATGCACATTACCACAAACCGAAGCAAGTCAAAACTGGTTGATGGAATAAGATGCAAGAACACATTCAGCACTGTCCCATTATTCATCCATGTTTGTGGAAAGCTTACAGCAGATGGACCGAGCCACGGCCACGTTTCATACACAGATTCTGTTTGGATTAGAGGCAAAACTGAAAAGAACTAAATTAGGTAGCATTTTGTTTTCAGCAGATGAAGCCCGGCGCTCGTTTTTTGGCACAGTGAGCAGCACAGACACACGGATGGGACGTCCGCGCTCACAGGCCTCACAGCTTTGCCTCTGCATCAATCAGTGGTGTGTACAGGTAAGCGGCATCATCCTCCTCGTAGATGATGGTCACAGTCTCGCCAGCATCAGTCTCGGCTCCACTGGTCTGCATGTAAGCCTGAGAAACAACGAGACAACAAATACAAAGACACAAAATCATATTTCTAATTAGTGTATATAATACAGGCAGCCTAAATGACATGAAACAGAAGCCGACACTCTGCACTTACCCTCTCCAGCAGCTGCAGCCGCTCCTCATTCAGCAGGTTGCTCTGTCTCAGCTGGCTGACCGTGTTCTCCAGCCCGAGGAGTTTCTCCAGGTGTCTGCGGTGCCGCTGCTGCAGCACTTTCACCTTTTTCTGTAGCTCACACACAATCGCCTCCAGCTGCTCCTTACTCAAACTGTTCTTGTGGTAGCTGAGAAAGTGATAAAAACAGAGTCTAAAAACTGTGATACGGTCAGGGAATATAAGAAACAGCTGGAAAAAAACTTTCAGTCAAGCCTCAGAACTCACCAGTGCTCTTCCAGCTGGTGATCTCGCTCCGTTTCATCATCCTCCGACTTGCCTTCATCTCCCTCTCCTCCTTCAGAATCCAGTCTTTCCATAGTAAGGACCAGGGATGTGGGGGGAGGTGCTGCGTGCTTGGACACTATAGGCAGAGTGGATGTGATGGGTGTGGAGCTCAGGGCAGATGACAGCACCGTTTCTGGGGAAACGGTGAACTGGGTAAAAGTGTCTTTGGGCAAAACATTCGGTATCGTCTCAAAGTAGGCGATGACTTGAGTTTCATGGCTATTGTGGCCATCTGAGAACAACTCTGTGGGGCAAGTCGCATCTTCAACCCCACTCAAGGCCACGGCTTCCTCCGAGCCGCCGAGCGTGGAGTCGTTCACTACCAGCCCGTGTCCCTGAGTTAAAATCGCAGCAGTTATTTCACTCATGAGCTCATCTTGCCCTTCGCCAGCAGGACATTCAGACATGACCACCACCTCTGTCTTCTCTCCATTGGTGCTCAGATCATCTATTGTGTGCAAAAGAGTTAAAGGGAAGTTTACCCCCATTTCTAATCTGTCTATTGTTGCCGGTGAGTCCAGTTCTGCCTCGAGAGAGCAGTCAGAGTCTCCGATATCACTCAATTCCACCAAGCTGCTTTCTTCTTGTTGCGATGGGTTGACAGCAATCTGATACAGATGCACTGTGTGCACCGCATTCTGCACGTCTGCAGCGTCAAAAGCCACGTCATCTGACACCGCCACGCTCCGAGTACAGCTAGCTCGAAGACGCTTCGGTTTCTTCTCCGCATCGTCTGCGGCTTTCCGTTTCTAAGGAGATTCATCAAAAAGCAACAAAACAGGGTTAAAAGTTCCGTATCTGTAGTTTATCGAACGCAGTGCAATCCTTCTGGCAGGTTGTTGAGCCACAGATGCGCACGTTTAACACAAACACACAGGATGAGCGTTCACAAACTTTAAGATCACGGTGAAGTGCTGTAAATGCCTTTTTTCACCGTGGTGTGGCTCTGGCATGAAAAGGAAGTGAACTTATTTGCTTAGCACCTTTCAACAATAACACCTGACCTCTGACACAAATGTCAGCCTTATGGCCAAGACTAAAATGCTTAGAATAAAATCCACAAAGAGGACTGAAACTTGTTTAAAAAGAAATCTCGTACTCAAACCAACTCAAAACCTAAAAACCAAGAGTGAGACTTGGTTTCTTTCTGCGTTACCTCAGCCTGTTGAAAGACGGTGGGCACAGCGTCTCTCTCCAGGTAGCGGATCCCCCATCGCACTTTGAAGCACGAAGGTGCGAAATGTTCGTGGCAAATATACTGGTGCCGAGAGGGAGTCCAGTTCTCACGCCCCATGTTCCTCAGCCACTGCTGCAGCCTGACCGGGTCCTGTAGAGGGAACCTAGAGAAGAACAACAATTACAGATGTGAAATGCTGATCATACTTCAAGTTAAATACAGTCAAAATTAATATGCAACGAAATCAACTCGGTTTACATTCTGCTCCTTCCAATGATTTGACAGTAAAGTCGACATCTATGAACGTAAAGCCGTCCTGCTCTGCTGAAAGTCAGTGCATCTGATCTGATCAGGTAACCGACTGACTCCGTGGACTCACATTGTGGCTTGCTCTCACTAACTAAATCCTGCAGCAGCTTGCAGGTGGTGCAGCTGTATTCATATTTACAGTTGTTCTGAATCTGTAAAACATAAACATGATGAATATATCAGGCTTTGAGTCATTAGTGTCGTTTATTGGTAGCTGTTAAATATTGAGTGAATTTGCTGGATGGTGTTTTAGGCGTTATCTGGTAAAGCGAGCGATCCTGCTTGGTGCAACCTTTCCTCTAGTCTCTGGAAGGGAAGTGTTTGCAAAACAAAGCTAACATTTCTCGTGCGTTCCCACGAATACGGCGTTAGTTTATCTTTTTGGTGCTTGAAAGACATGCACACTACACAGTAACCTGATCCAGTGCATTGATCATTGCTTTGGTTCTACATTTGGAATTCCTTTTTCTAACTGGCTGAGATGAGTAAACCAGATTTATGCCTTTGTAATTCTGATGAAGTGTAACTTCTCTCAGTGTGCAGTAATTATCAGCCTAATATTTATAGATTAGTTATTCGACTGATAGTTTCCGAGGCCACGGCCACACTGGGCTGTGTCCAGCTAGACTTACGTTGAATGACATTTTCCAGTATTTTATGTGAGGTAGAGGAAATTTTACCATCAACCTTTTAAATTATACAGCCACAAACAGAAAAGGCCAATATTCCCAAAGTACTCTTATTATTACAGGCTTTTTAAATTCTATTTTATTTCTAGGAGGTTTTATCTTTTTAAATAATCTTAAATTAGTTGAATATTTAGGGTTATTTAGGGTAGGCGGATCAATCCAAATATCACCAGTACAGATAGCAGCGCTGGTATTGGTGTCGGATCGATACTAGTGTGATGGGGTCGATACTTTTATTTGTTTCTCTCCTCTACAATGTTGCTCCCAGCGGACATGTCTGTACAAACGCTGCTCTTCTACTGCAAGCACACTTTGCTCCACCCCCTCCTCCACTCTGTTTTGTTGCTGTACAGTCGCATAAAGAGAGCGCAGTCAGACACGTGTGAGGTTACAGCTGTCAATGAAAACACTGCAAACTCCAATATGTGTAAGAAGGAAATTCTCTACTGTGGCAACCAAACCAATTTTTATAAACATTCATAAACTGGGAAAAACTGAACTTTTTCCCAGAACAAGGAGCAAAAAGAACTAAGTGAGGAAGGATGGAAATCCCTCAGACTGACCCAGACCCCCCAGCACAGTAACAGTGGCCATGGGCAGAGACCTTCCACTACAGCTGCTCAATAATGGAGGAAAAAAAAAATCAAGGCCAAGATTATTTTGGTAAATATTGAAATCCCAATTATTTGACATGATTACTCACTGATTTTGTAAACATGCTGCATCTATTGCACTTAAAGAACAGTGAATACTTTGAAATGTAGTGCACTTCTGCAATCTCTTGAAAATAAATACTAAATTGAAAATAAAATACAAAATGCATAAATAAAATCAAAAATAAATTTGCTCACATTGTAGTGCACTGCCACAACATACTGAAAGATGCTGTGCATGAATTCAAAATTTATATTCAATTAATTTGAGTCAGTAACTAAATCCCAGAGCATGGAGGCTGACCTATTACAGCCCAGCGCGAACAGTAAACAAGTTCAGCTTCAGACTAAATCAGAAATTTTCAGGCCAACACAGCAGATACTGGTTACACTGGTAGGGCTGCCTAAATAATCTCTAGGTTTTTAGTCAGAAAGACCAACCTGTTTACACGATCAGGTTTTAGAGACGAGCACAAACAGGACACACTGTTAGCAGTGCCCGTGTCAACCTCCTGAGTCCCATTCTGCCTTTAGCCCTTGGGCAATGTGTGTCATAAATCACTCAGTGTTGGTGAATTCATCTCGGTTGACACTAGTGTCCAACAGCACAACAGAGGGCAGAAGTGTGTGTGCACAAAATAAGAGTATACTTGCAGAGCGTGATGTCACAAAGTGTAATAACAATGTGATTGTTTAGAACATTGCACAAGGCCACCTTCCATAGAGGCAAAGAATATCCAGGTAGCTCATGTAGTAATGATGACGTTTCAGCCATGACTCGTGATCTTCAGCATTAGTTAATGTTAATTTTCAAAGAGTTCTTGGTTATCATAGTTTTTACTTTCACAAACTGATTGCCAATAGGCAAAAAAATTGGTATCGGTGGTACCGACCGTGTATTTACTTGATACCAAATTTCGCAGTATCGCACTCCGCACGATCATCCTGAGCGGCTCTTTGAGTGCATCCGCTTAAAGATTAGGATGACACATCAGCATTTCTGCCTCCCTATTATTCAACACACTTTAGCCTCAATGTGGCTCACTGGACTGCTTTACAGCCACAAATCAGCCACTGTTGATTCAATCAACACCGATTCAAGATTAAAATCTTAAATAAGGACTTCACTGTTTGATATTCTTGCTGTCTTGACTAAACCGAGGCTGTCTCATAGTCAAAACTAGAAGACACGAACTTTAAAAAGCGTCTCCTGCGCGGATTTTCTACCTGCAGTGGTTAATTTCAGCCAGTAAAAACGGCTTTGGAAAGCCTGACCCGTCGAACAGGAAAAAGTTTCTACCTGTATGTCTGAGCAGCGCGCTCAGCTGGCCTGCTAACACCGTTTTAAATCCGCTGCTCACCTGTAGAAGCTTTTCTTGTCGCTGCCGCTCCCGGAGTCATTCCTGCAGTTTGGGGCCGAACAGTATTTTGGCATCTCGGGCCGCTGCGGTAGCTGCTGCTGTCTCCGCGTCCCGCTGGGTTCATAACAAGGTGAAACTGGTCCCTGAAACTCGTGCTGTGTTGTAAACTCGTGGCGCCAGGGTGACGAACGATGATCAGCTGTTGGAGCCCGTGACGTCAAATAAGTGCGACCGCCACGCCCACAGGAAACAGATGGCTTTGTTAGCGAACGGTTTTGTTGCGGGAAATTTGCTGTCGCAACATTTGATTTGTGTCATTTTGTTAGCGTTGCGCCAAAAAGTGATTTACACCGTTTTTGTGAGTTTTTTTTTTTATGTGTAATGTCTTTGCTTATATGGGTAAACAGACTGTAGTCAACAGGTTTATGAAGGGCTAATATGAAGAAATTAACTGAGATGCAAGTATCTTTAGACTGTTATTATTGTATATTTATTATAATTAATCTACAGCTGTGATGTTGTATTTGTTGTAATTTTTTGCTTCCCTCTTTGCCAGATCTCTCTGAAAAAATACATTTTTAATGTCAACGACAGTTTTTACCCTGATAAATAAAGAATATAAATGTCACTTTGCCAAAAGTGATTGCTGCTTCTAACTCTTGTCACAGGACTGTTGCTTCTTGCTCAAAAGGACCTGACATCATTCATGAGAGATTTGTTTGTCACATGTTTCACAGATAATAGGACAAAAGTCATTTACAACAGTTTTAATATATCCAGTCATTTTATATATATAAGAAATCACTTTTTGCCACATCAGCGTGTTGACTGGAAGTAAGTGCCATCCTGACCACAAGTTACTTGTAACAAATAATGTAAATTAGGTTTCTTTTAAGCTAAATTGAAGCATTTCTTCCAAAAGTTATAAAATTACATAGATATACAGTACTGCAAAAAAACTTCTAGCCCCCCCTCATTTCTTTATATTTTGCTGGGAAAATGGGAAGTGGGTGCAGCAACTTGTTGAAACATGCATACATAAATGGAAATACAGCATATGAGGCAGAAACACAATTTGAATCATTCCAAGGAGCTTGAAAGTTGATACTTGGTATGACCTCCTTCACTCTTCAACACAGCCTGAACTCTCTGAGGCAGCTCTCCTGTCATCTCTTTACAGGATTAGTTCTCTTTGAGGAATCGTTCTTCAGGCTTCTTGAAGGACATTCAAAGCTCTTCTTTGGATTGTGGCTGCATCAAAATCTGGCAGAACTTTTCTGTATTGATATTTCCTTCAGTTTTGACAAGATCTCTAACACCACTGGCTCAAATGCAGCCCTGAACCATGAAAGAGCCTCCACTGTTGTACAGATGGTTTTAGACACCCTGCATACATATTGACTATGATTTGACCCAGAAATGTATCATTTGGGTTCATCACTCCATCAGACCTGTTGCATCTGATTTTCAGTCCAGTTCTGGTGGAATCTGGCAGACTGCAACCTTTTATCCACGTTTCCCTTCCTTAGGAATGGCTTCTTGGCAGCTACCTTTTCACTGAGACCACTTCTGATGAGGCTTCAGTGAACAGTGGATGGACCGACTGAAAGCCCAGTCGAGGCTTTACTGGATTTAGCCCTTTTGGGCCCTGCATCATCAGCATAAAGGCTCATCTTATGGTCTGTACTTTCTGTTTGAATTCCTTTAATATCTACATTTTGTCGGATTTTTGCTGCTAGTGGGTCGATGAAAAGGAAAAAAGTGAAGGAGAATTTAATGCTACTCTGTGCCAACCTCCATATTTTCTATGGATGTAAATTCAGAAACAAAAGGAATAATTTTATGTTTTATTTTTTGAAGAAAATAGAGAAATGTTTACAATTTCTTCCCTCCAAAACAAAACAGCTGTAAAGACTTTGAACATATGGGAACTCTGGAACATCATGAAGTGAACCTGCTGCTTTTCGCTTTTCCGTTTCCCTTCAGTGACACAACACGTATGACTGTACGAGCTTCTCTGTTACCTTTGCCGTTTCCAAACAGTCTGACAGTTTGTTGAAAAAAAAATCTAATAATTGTGATAAAAACAAATCCAGGTAACATTTTTACAGGCAGCTGAAACTGCAAACATTTAGCTGACATAAATAAAGATATAGGCATGTTTCTAAAATCACTGGACTGGCTTTTTTTATTCAATATTTTTCTCCAAACATTACACGGAATCTTTAAATGATACAGTATATATACATACACGTCAGTGTATCTCTTTATCTAAAAAGTTGAGGGCCACTGGACAATGCAGCTGTGCGTTTCAAGACAGGATTGTAATTTGGACGTTTGTGTACTGAAGAAATTCACATACGGGGTTAATAAGTCACCGGTAATCGAACACGTATTGAGAGACTAGAGTGTCGACAGTGCTTTACAAGCTAGTTTGGAGAGAGTGGACAGTGCGGGAGCCGCTGGGTCAGTGGCACAATGACGACCGAGGAGATGAACACGTGGAGAGCAGCAGTATCTTCCTCACTGGGAAGCAGTGCACATGACTGAACCAGCTAAATACACCACTAATGGCAAACAGCACCTTTCAGAGTGTACCCAGAGAATCAATCTCTTTTCTTTTTTTTAGACTGGAATCAAACGTAATCAGATTTTGGATTTGTGAGAAATAAAAAACTGACATACTGTAGAGTGGTATGAGAAACACTGATAGACATGCTGCTTTTCGACCAGTTTACAAAGCTCTAATCTCTGTGTATGCAGGCCAACAGTATACAATGCTAGCTTTCAGAGTCACAAGATGCGCCTTGCAAAAACTGAACAATCATTTTCATTACAGATCTTTGGTAAATACCAGCTATATGATGCCATCTGATGAGCTCACATATTTAAAAACGAAGCAGCTTGAAGGAAACTCGTCAGAAATTGTGGTTGTTTTTGTACCCACTGATGGAACGCATGAGCGGGCAAAGGGACAACAGAAATCCTAATTTTTCAGTTTTAGCCGGTAATGTGAGGGAGTATATCCAGGTCTGGTCTAAGTGATCTCTTCCCATCCGAACTACACCTCACACTTTCTGCGTACAACTAGCTGAAGTTTGTTGGGGAGAGGGATCCCTTAGGCTAAGCATGAACAACAGCATGTCCGAGCACCGGAGGGAACGAGGTGGCGGGGATGGTTCGGATCCAACGGGAGGTCATCGGTGTCACAGGCAGATCAGACTGGCCTCTACATCATCCCCAACTGCATTAGCGTGTTGGCGTATGCCATGGGCTTGACATTCGGATGAGGCTGTAAAAGAGATAAGAACTGGATTCAGATTTACAGGATTTTTAAAACTCAAGTTAACTCTCCTAAACAGCTTTACTCAAACCTGTTAATTTAGAGGTTTCATGTTTTCATTTTTAACCCAGTTGGTTATCATGATGTTTGGCGTCACTGCTTAATAAATAATCAGATTTAGTTTACTTCTAAATGATGAATAAATGCCACTGTAACATTGCGCACCGAGCGAACCACATTCAGCATTTGTAGTGATGTTCTTGGTTAAAATATCCCAGTCTTACCTGATGGAATATCAGTGCTGTTTCTGGGTTGATCATCTCTTTATTCTTTGTTGATGAGAATCTCAAAGTACTTTAAAGCTGTTTTTCTACTGCAGTTTTCTATTTAAAGTAACAATGACTGCTTGTTTTGTGTATGTTGCCATCTGAAACATGTCTTCCTTCTCTAACACGACGCTTGTCTCTGTTAATTAGGGACCCACATGTGATGTACCTCACTGACTGAACCTCAGCATGTACTCTAACAGTTTACGCCTCACACTTCAACTTTTAGAAGATTGCTTGCATTTATAAAATAACTTTATAAATATGAATATTAAACTCAAGATCACGGGACACTGACCACAGCTGTGAACTGGTGAAATTCTGGTTTGAGGTCTGATCCCCTGAGGTGGATATATGCTCCCTTGTTTCCCATCTGATCACTGAGAAAAGGGCAGAATACAACAGTTAAAATGTGCCACTGCTGTAACAGTTACCGCGACACTTACGTTAGCTGACGTGATTGCTTACCAGTAGTTGGGTGCTGAGAACACGGTGATGCACTTCCCTGAGTGAGTGACCTCGTAACCCTCAGCTTTGACCTCATGACTACGCACGATGAAATCCAGCTTGTTCTGCTCCAGGAAGCGCTCCGTCACATCGGGCCCGAACTGACAGCTCACTCCTCGCTTGCTGATCGATCGGCCATTCTACGTCACAGAGGGGAACAGACAAAATATGAAACTGCTACTGACACAAACACAATCCAGATGTGGGAAGCATTAAATTATGCTTCAATATAACCCTGTGAGTAAGAACTGACCTGTGGCTGTGGATCTGACCACAGGAGGTCACACATGGGCCCTGTGAAAGAGTGGGAGAAGTGTTTTACCTGTCATCCCTTCTAAAGGTCACTTCTTATAGCGGTTTATACTGATAATGAATCAGGAGTCTGCCCCTACCCGAGTCTGGAGGCTGTCTATTCCTGTCAATTTTCCTTAGGTCATCCAGTGTGACGCCATCTTCACTGAACAGTCCACCGTGCATCACCTGAGATGGAGAGTTTAATCAGAACTGTCAGTACAGCAACACGAGACATGAAACCCCCTGCAAAAAGTTTTAAAAATCCTAAATAATAGCAGCAGAAGGTTATCTTATCAGCAACATATAAACTTAAAGATCCACACCCATTTACAAAAATAGCTTCTGAAGAAAAACAAGCAAAAATGGCTGTGTGTAAAATTGTATCTTCAATCAGAAGAGTGGAAAAAATAAAGGACTTAATATAATCTCACACTGCCAACGCTTACCAGTACTTTATTGTTGATACACTGTGCGAGAGGAAGCCACTGGAAGACCTCGCTGAAAAGTTGAAACATCTGGGCTGTGTACTTGGCTTTGACCTCACCTTCAAATCCATACATCTGGTTCATGTTGTCTGTCTCATGGTTACCTGCACATTTAAAAGTGGTTACTGCAGCTTGCACGAGACTCTTAAATATTTTAATACGTCAGTATGAAGTATGTAACTTAACTGTGGAAGATAAAATGACCAGTAAATGACTGAGTGTTGCTCTTTGCGAGTACTTTTTGCAATTACCCTCTGCAGAATTTAACAAACTTTCACCACCAGGGGGCAGCATTTCACCTTATTGAAAAGGCTCCGTTAGAAATTATACTCACTGTCTTCCATTGTTAAATAGAGCTTACATTAACTCGCTGCACCATCTTATGGTGCAAATTTGGCAACTTTAGTTGTACATGAAGTCATAGAAGTTGTTTCTTCATATTTTATTGATAACTTCAGTTAATTTGCAAAGATTTTAAACTACTGTTAAATCACAGGAGTTTACAGTAGATACCTTTAAACTCAGAGACAACAGACACGTAGTAGTGATGGGAAGTTCGGCTCTTTTCTTTACCTGTTATCATTTGCAGCCTCATATTTTAGCCTAAATAAGCAAAAAGTAATGACTTATTTTGCTTTGTGTTGCAGTAGGACAGCTTATAGTTGCAGTTTTGGGGAGGGCGGTGGATGCCGCGACAGTTGCTGTTTGTTCGGGACCAGACTCACCGGGGTCAGTAGATGGAGACCTAGCTTGCCCTCTCTCCTCCAGCTGCACCATGGGATGGACAGTTCTTATGTTGGTGCAGGTTTGTGGTGGAACCTGCTCTCACTGTAATTTTCAATCTCCAATGACGGCACTCTGCTCTGCTATTTCCAATTTCCTTAAATTGCAGCCAAATGCTGCTTCTTTAACGCGTATCACTCATATTCATGTGTTTTTGCACCGCTGTCTCCCACCGTCTTGCTGTCTGTACCTGGACTACGCCCACTCACGGTGGAACATCTATCTCTCCCTCTGCTTTAACATAATAGTATAATCCATGTCCCCCTGTGTGATTAGCTGCATGGTGTGCCCATCAGTTCTGCCCCTGTCCTCGGGTTTGTGAGCAAAGCTAATGAGAAATTGAGGAGCCGTCTCTTCTGATTCACTACCAAGCATCGGCTCTTAGAGCCGGCTCTTTTGCAAACAACACATCACTAACATGTAGTTAGCATGATGCACAATATGGCACGTGACAGCAGGCAGGTGCACAGACTCACTGAGCGCTCTCACCTCTAAGCAAGTGGAAGTTGCTGGGGTAGAGCAGCTTGAAACCAAAAAGGGTAAGAATGACCTCAACAGAGAAAGAGCCACGATCCACAAAGTCGCCATTGAACAGCTGAATGATGTGGTTAAGCACTATGACGCACACGTTCTGGATTTGTGGTATCTGACTGTTGCTGTTTTAGACACAGAAGTACTGCAATGAACACAAATTTACAACAAAGGATACATAAGGGTTGGTGTCAGAAGGTAAGCCGTTCAAGCTGAAGATGTTGAGGAGATCGTAGTATTGGCCATGGGTGTCCCCACAAATAGTTATTTTTTCTGTCTGTGACAAAGATAAACAGAACACCTTTAACTGAGTTCAAACAACTTTATGAAATGGTCATGAACAATAATCTACCAGCTGCACTCCAAATATGGGCAGAGTTAGCAATCACAGAATATAACCCTGCTCTGATGCAGCATGAATAACTTCACTAGTAAGTCTCTGAAGAGAAATCCTCACCTCGTTCAACGTGATTTCAACAAGACTTGGAAGTTTTGATAGAACATCTTTAACTTGCACCAAAATCTGGAACAAATAAATCAATCCAACACAGTTTAATTAGAGCGATGTTTCCATGCGTGAGTTCACTGCGTGTCACATGAATAAACATGTTTACCTGATAAGCACACTTTCTGTGCAGTTTCTTCTGATCTTTGAACCAGTCCATCATCTCTTTCATGAACTTCAACGTGACCTTCCCGTCTTCAAGTTTGGGCCCTGTATAGTCGTCCTCAATTGCTGCACAGTCAAGAATAATATGGTCACATGATCCTCCACACCAGCGCATTTTAACAGCTTTTGTTCTTGTTTTACATGCAAACAGTGCGTGTTAATTTAAACAAAGCACATTATGACATATATCAACCACGGTGTATATTCTTCTAATAAGAAAGCAAACTTACTCATGTTTTCAATGTCCAGAGAGTCAACAACAGATTTTTTTGTCTCATCGCTGGCGATGGCTCTCTCAAAGGCCTTCTGTTTCACAATCTTGTTACATTCTTGATACTTCATCCTTGCATCCTTGTCATTCGGTCGAACCCTCACTACCTTTTATCAGGACAGAGGAAAGAAATGAAATAAAGAGCCTGGTTAATCATTAACTGGCATTAAAGCAGGCACAGGGTCTGTACCTCTGTCAGTCGTATGACGTTCTGCCGCAAACTTTTTAAGAGGTCTATACATTTAAACCTGGCCCCAGCCCTTCTTTGCTTCATAAAGATTAACACTCCTTTTGAAAAATCATGGTTAGTGGTCTGGTTTGTGCAATAAACCAGACACTAAATCTGAGCTTTAGAGATCCCAAAGCCCTATCATATTATATTACTAATTAAGAGAAAAGCACAAACCACATTAACTGTGGTATGAGAGCCTTCAGACTGGATGTAATTGGCATCATGACTGGATTACAGGATAATCCCCACTCTGTGCTTTAAGGCAACACAAAGAGCCTAACTCATGCTGACAGGGCAACAGATGGAAGCGGAGCGCTCCGCCCTTTAAGGAAGTCTAGGTTCTGCGTGGCAGCTGAAATGATGCCGCTCCTAATAATTAAAGACACCATTACTTCTTACCGTCTCGTAGTCCTTAAGCGCAGCTTTAAATTTGCCCAGTGCCATGTTGGAGGTGGCACGGCGGTAATATCCCTTAATGTAGTTTTTGTCTATCTCCAGGGCCTTTGTGGCATCCGCCAGGGCATAACCGTAGCACTCTGTGCGTAGGTATGCCAGACTTCGGTTGCTGTAGTAGATGGCATTGGATGGATTGAGCTCCAAGGCTTCTGTGTAGTACTTGATAGCATTTTCATAGTCTTTATCTGAAGAACAAACAGAAACAGTCACATTTAAAGTGAACCAACACGGACTCAGTGACAGTAACGCTTGAGATTAAATTACTTCTGAAAAAGTTTATTAGATTTCACTTTTATTATGTACATATTTTTACAAAGGATTTTGTAGCCATTTGATTATTATTGAAATTATTAAATTGATTGTTTATTTAATGTATTAATAGAAAATTGAAAAGTTATAGGAATGCAGAGATTGTTTATGTCAATCTCCATAATTTATCACAACGTTAAAACAAAAACAAACAAACAAGCAAAGCAGCATTTGGGCTCATTTATTACATTTTCATGAAACACAATATTTCAGTTCCAAGCCACAGACGCATCTGTGTGCACAATTTTGCAGATTTTGCTCTGAGAAAAAGGAATTTATCCTTTGATCCCAAACACTCACTCATATCCACTCATAGCAACACTGCAATGGCACAAATGTTTAGCAGTCTGTTTCACTACCATGATACACGGTGTACTTTTTCCTAGGGCTGCTCAATTATAGCAAAAATAATACTCATGCTTCTTTTGGTCAATATTGTGAGCATGATTATTTAACACAATAACTCCTTTGAACTTCTTCCATATCACATGTTTGGTGAACTTGTTACAAAAATTCTATTTATTGTGTCTCATCAAACTCCTTGAAACAAAAGTGTTTCCAAGCAGCTGAAGTGGTTTACTTTTCTTGTGAACTAAAAATTTCTTGAGCTGACCTCATGTTTTGTTATGTTTTGGTTTTTACAGCGGGAAGAAAAGTGCATCACTGTAAAGGAAAGCACTCAATTTTTACTACAAGACAGACTGACTTCACTATACGTGGACCACTCATACTTATATGTGTAGTCACTCCTCAAAGACTCATTTGATCCATTTTGTTTGTGTGTATTACTTAACACTATTTAACAGATCATATCCTTCAGGGTTTTCCTGCACACGCAAAAAGACAAGGAGACTTTGTCTTTTCATTAAGTGAAGCTTCATTTACTAAATGTGCAGAAATCACATGAAAACAAAACAAAGACTTGTGTTATGTAAAATAACAGACTCACATCCGGACCAATTGTTTACACATGAGTAGTCACTTCCTCATTCTGAGCTACAAAAAACTCTGACATGTAAATATTTACCTCGCCCACCGATAGGTGGAGGAAGGTCATGTTTTCTGTTGCGTTGGTCTGTTTGTTTGCACAATTACTCAGAAAACTATGAACGGATTTTGATGAAAATTTCTGGAGTTGTTGGGGGTGGTACGCGAAACAACTGAATAAATGTTGGTGATGATCCAGGTCACAATCTGGATCCAGGATTTTGTAAAATGATTCTTTAGTGGGCCAGGTATGCGCTCTACTGAGTGCCCTTCTAGTTTATAAATGAAATACTGAACAAATCATATTCTCGCCTAAACTAATTTGTGTGATAAGTGGTGTGATATATGCAACAAAGAAAACAACACTGCCAGTTCTACGTCTCACATTAGGAAGGGCAATGTGATGACTACAACCTCTGGGAGTAAATGCCTAAGTTAGAAATCAGAAAACGACCATCCTGTCCATCATATAACCGACAGTCTTTCCTCTGCACCTGCTCTGACTCATCACAGCATCAACCCACAGATGCCGCTGTAGTTTCCCAATTAGCTGGCGACACAGACACACAGGTCGTGGGCCTGAAACATTCTGGGTAATGTATTTAATACAAATGTGAGTTCATCCGCATGTATCACACTTTACCACTGTGTTCAAGCTGAATGATGATAATATACATTTATCTAAGGATTTTGAAATCTACCTATAATACCAAACAATCACAGCGCAGGTTGTGTAACACACAACTTCACTTTCGTTATCTATACGTTTCGAAAAGGGCGCAACGTGACTACCACGCTTCAGTCCTTGCAGTATGCTGTTAAAGAAACACTCCATTCACTTGAACTCTAACTGCACTTCAAATAACCGGATAAGAGTGATGTTATACTGAGCACTGATTAACTGCTGTCATGAGTTGGGGAAGCTCTGCGTCGCTGCTCTTCCTGCCTCAGCAGTCGCAGGCTAACAGAAAATTCTAGGAGTTTGAACTGAAGCTCCCTTTAAACCTATGGGGGCTAAATACGAAAAAATCAGCGCCTGATGAACACGCCGCAGGGCCATAAACCCCACGACCCTGACCCTGTAATATACGGGGCATAAGTAACGGCATGTGTTAGCATCGGCGCCGTCGGTGCCGCGGATCCCAATGAATGGGGCTCACAGTTAGCATGCTCCCAGAGCAACGCTTAGCTTAGCTTCATATTCGCGACCGGCTTTGCTTGAGCTGCACCGCAGCGCAATCACGCCGCTGCTAATTGACGGTCACAGTGTCAAATAATAAAAAATGGTGAAAAAAGCCACCGACTTGACAGGTCGTAGAAATTACCTTTAAAGTATTTATTCGCCTTCTCCTTGAGTAGCTCGGCATCATTACCTCCCTCCGCCATCTTCTTCTCACTGCCGGTTTCCGATATGTGCGCCATTGGCATGGACTGTCGTAAAGGTCGCAAAGTCAGTTTTTGCCATTAGTCATGTTGGAAGTAAACTTGCTGCCTGTGGGACATTGCGAAAAATGCTGTTTAATGTAGTCAATGAAGGGATAAGTGCTTTTAAAAAGTTTTATTATTTACAGACAGGAGAACAGAATCTAAATATGTGAGGGAACAGTTCTCCATTTACACTTTCAATAAAATATATTTAAATCATTATGGCTGTTATGTTTTTATGTCTTAGGTAAAACAAGACATGATATTCTGAGATAGTAGATGGTTTTCTCCAAAAATGAGTGTCGTAAAACCTAAAACTCCCTGCTCTCCAAAAGAGTAATTAAAGGTTTATTCATACATTTATTATACATCACTGTCAGGCAGGCTAGTTATACACTCAAAACTGATATGCAGTTCAAAATGTGTTGTAGACACTTATTATGAGGGGATGTTTTGTCAGTCTGCAGTTTGTGTTTCAGTGGCCTTTTAGTGTCCTGTCAGTAAATTGTAAAAGTGTTCGTGTAGTTGAGGTTCAGATGGGCGACAAATTAAAATAAAAGAATCCATCTTTAATGCTTCCCTCTTCAGCAGGGGTTAAAGTGGGATTTTTCAGGAAGCCTCAGAGAAGAATCACCTGCAAATAAGTCGCACGACTCGTTTTGTCACCTCAAGCAGATTTTTGTTTGTGTACAGACTGATCAGCTGACATGTACCGCTGCTCCAATATTCACTGCTCTTTGTGGATTTAACCATAGATATATATACATAGATACCTCGTTGACTGGTTCGGCCCGCTGATGCGACGTAACTGTGTGTCCGCCAT